>BSBK01003034.1:2422500-2542500 GCA_027943335.1 Chamaecyparis obtusa
CCTTATCTACCCTTTGAGGGAATTTTTTGTCCTAGTGACCCATCTTCTTGCAAACAAAATATACAAATGGTAAAGATTCAAATTCTATCGGTTGTACCCATTTCCCCAGTTTAGACACCATTCCAACTGATGTAGGGAGATCTGGAAATTGTTCAATGCATACACATATCCTCATGGCAAATAAGTCTAGATTTAGAATTTTTCAATGATTCAATTGATAATAGGTCCCCAAATGAACTGGCCAGACCCCTAAACACATCTTCATTCAAGAATTCTAGAGGTAATCCTAGGGAGGTGGACCCAAATAGGAGTTGAAGAAAAAATAGAATCATTAAGCTCAAGACTCAAGGACTAGCGTCAAAGAGCTAGTGGTGATTTCCCAATAATCCATGGCCCCCACAAAGCACATTAGACAAATCTTCCCTATTTGTGAAAGAAAAGGAAAATAACTATTGAGCGTAATTTTTACACAAAGACAACAGCTAGGAATTTGCGTGAGCAACTTCCCCTCTTGGAAGATTGATGGAGTCAATCTCAAGGTTCCTTCTGGCTGGGTCTTAATCGCTTGGATAGCTCAACGGAAGACAAATGTGAATTTATTAACAAGGAGGCCTTTGCTAGTTCTTCTCTTAAGGGAAACTGCAAAATAGACTTTAGGATTCCACAATATCTTTTTTTGATCCAATTTTCAAATTTAAGAACAAAAGCAATGCTAATTTAAATTATCCTACTGAAAAAAACTTGCAAAGAGGGTTAGAAAAATATAAGGTAATGAGAAATTTGAAAGGAAATGTTGAAAGAAACCTAACAAACATATGCTAGCAATCACACTACCATGAGAATTAAATGACTAAGAAGATAAAGAAACCCACACAATAGAGATCAAATCATGTCACAATCTTCAGTTGAATAGATGCAATCATCGATGGAATTGAAATAAATGCAGATGCATGATAAGTCAAAACTCATCAGATCACGAAGCCACTCCAGATGTGAACACATGTGAGACAAATTAATATTTAAGCACCAAAGAAATATCTTCTCAGAGATTCGTCACAATAGAGTAATATGATACCAGCAAAAACCAAATTAAAAGATCGCAGACTTGAAATCATCAGACAATCAATTGGCTCTTTGAAATAAAGAATGAGCAAATCACATATTCAAAAATTTCACATAGATAGTAGACAAGTCACACCATGAATGAAGCACCAATTTTATGTATTGTATTAATGACCAAATTGACCCTCAGTACATCATTTTATTATAATTTATAGAGCCATGCTCTTATTTTTGTAGCTAGGGTTTTGCTGCAGCTAAAACTTGACAAGAAATCTAAACTCTAGATTGCATTAAAGAAACTACTACTAAAGGTGAGCTAAACTACCCTAGCATGGAATTAAACCTTGTGCAATACAAAGATTTGAATAAATCAAACATTAGACATCTCAAAAATAGGGCTAGAACTGGTGAACGCACTTGATGATCTTCATGTTTGTAACCCTTGATCATTGGCCTTAGTTGCTTCACGTAGTCCTAACTGAAAGAGATCCCACAATCATGCCCAAATGACCCAAAGAAAGAAGCCCAAATGACTGAAAAGTGATCTCTAAGAAAACTGGAGTCAACTCCCGGACATGCAAAAAAAATGCCCAAAACTCGACACTTGGTCCAAAAATGCAACACCCAAAATTGACCAAGTGTTGTCTTTATCTCTACTACTTCAGATTTGTCAGAGTTGTCAGACTTTTAGGTGGCTGAAAACTCCTTATGGCTGAAATGGCTGAAAATCCTACACAGAAAAAAATGACTAAGTACCAACACTGAACTTTTGTACACAAGAGTTGACAAATCTTGGGCTAGAGGTCCACTAGTTAGAAGGCACTTCTGGATGTGCTTTCTTGAATCTATCCACCACCTCCAACACCTCATTAAAGTCTGGCATCTTAATCCCTTGGAGAATCTCCCTCTATCTATCTCTGAAACCTATCAATTCCTTAGTGAAGGCCTTTACCTCTTCCTCTCGGGATAGCATTTTCTAAATCTCCTCCCTCTGATAGAACATATGTTGAAGATATTCCTTCGATTTAACCCCCCAAAATATACTCAGGTATTGATTGACAATATCATTCACTGAGTGCATAGTCCTATCATCATCATCGTCAAATAGATCCAAGTCTAATCCCTTAAAGAACTAATGTAGCTCTTTTACAAATAGCATGTTGTCAACCCTTCTTTTATTCAATCTTTGGAGAACCTTCTCAAATATGGCCAATGCCACTGCTATCTATTGGATCCACTCCTCAAAATTATCCAATTCTGCTCCTTCATAAATCTTCATCAGCACCTAGAAGCGTTGCTTCCTTATCATTGCTAACTCATCCAATACCTTTTCCCAACTAAGAATAGTTTCTTCTACACCACTCTCCTCACTCATAATCTCTACTAAAGAATTTATTCCCACTAAAACACCTCGAAAGGGCCTTAAAATCCATCTGAGAAATAAACTAGAGAACTACTCAAAATCTAGCTTCCATTTAGCACAAGCCTGTACAAAAGAATGTGGAACATCAGTGTCTATACCCCCCTTCCATTCCAAAATTGCCTGTAATGAGGCCTCGGGGTCATTTAGGTCAATTGGACCTGCCATCTACAGAATAAATTTCTTCATCACTTCATTCTATTCTTTTAGAGCCTTTATCCTTCCTTCATCTTTACTCATGAAGCCCAGAGCATTCTTCAAACCCAAAGTAGCCAAGGTTTTGCTACCTTCTCTAGTTGGCTCTCCCAAGTCAACTTCTTCCAACACATAATACTCCAGAGTGATCTCCTTCATGCTAACATCCCTGATAGGGACAACCACCTATGCTTTCCTCCTTTAGGTCTGGTCTTTTGTTACATAAGACATTCTCCTAGCTTGGGGAACTAGTACCATTTGGTGGAAAGTGTGCCCTAGCATGATCATGTCGACCTCATCATTGGTGTATACCCTAACCCTTGGCTGCACCTCTTTGGTAAACCAAGTGGGCTTTAAGGATGCATTCAATGGCTTGTAGGGAGTAGTCAATGTAGTAGAAGTCACCAAGTGTTCTTTCCTTATCTCCTCAGGAGCTTCGTCTTCTTCCCCTATTTCTCGCTCATTCCCAACATCTTGTTCAAGTCCCCCAACATCCTCAGTCTGTCATTCATCTGCCATCTATTCTTTAACATCTATTTGTAGCTTATCTTCTTCAGTGGGTGGTTCTTCTTCCACCTATGATTCCCCCTTGTCATTCAGCTCCTCGAAGTCCGTATGAATTTCCTCTATTTTCTCCCGGCTAGTGACTTCGACTTCTTTCTCTAGCTACTGTGAGCTCTAGGGTACTGACTCCATGTGAACTTGGGGAGGAATGTTGAGTGGGGGTGGTGTAGGAGACACAAGGAAAGTAGTTGAATAGGTTGGTGGAGTTGGAGTCAGGAAGGGAGCATAAGATGAAGAAGGTTGCTGAGACATTGGAGCATTCTGCATGACAGTGGAAAGTGGAGTAGTGGGAAGCTCCTGAAGTGGAATGGTAGGAAGTGTGGAAGGATGAGGTGGAGGTGGAGGTGGAATAGGTGTACCGATAAGTACTTATGAACCTAACCTCTCCTCTAAGGTGATCCCAATAGAAGAGCCCTTCTTGGGCTCTGTAATTCCTCCTTGGTCTTTGGTCATTTCCACATGATTTTGACCTTGGGTTTCCTATTGTAGTTCTTCTCCCATACCACTAAAAAGGCTGGTGAACTAAATAGGAGGTTGTTGCTCAGACTCTTTGAACCTATGCAAACCTACAAAATCCAAGATGTTGAATTCATCATCGCCAAGGGCATCCAAATTCATTGGCTCTACCTAAGTAGCCCCTTCATCCTCTTTAGGATCATCATCCACTATCCTTCTTCTTTTCAAAAATCCTGTTGACTGGATCCTCCTATTGAGGGGAACATCATCTAACACCTCCTCATCCTCCTTTGCCAAAGTATCCATCTGTGTGGGGGTTGAGCCTACCTTTCTCTTGTAAACATGGCCCTTACTTACTCTGACTTGCTTAGGTCCTACTATTTTGAACTTTGTTTTCTTCTCTAATCTGGGAGAAGTATGGTCACTCAATGAAGGTGCCTCCGGTGGAGCGATACTCCCAGTCATCCTAGTTTTCACCTTTTTGGAGTGTGTAACTGGACCATATGCAGTGGGATGCTCATGTCGATACACAGTCTCAGGCTTTAGAGGGGTAGCCCCTTTGAACTATGGTTTTAGTACTTTCTCTCCTTTCTTCTTTTCTTGAGATGGTTGCTTAGGGAGTTGCTTCATGGGAAGCAGTTGCATAGGAAATGGGTGAGCAACCCAAGACTTTGTTAACTTGATCACATGCTGGGCTCTGAAGTCCATACTGTTGTTCTCATCTCGATCGACTTCGACATTTAGAATGGCCCTAGTGTATACCTGTCCATGTTATATATAGAATCCAAAATTTTATCTAAGTTGACATGTAGCACCTTTTGTGGCATCTTTAGGGAAAGGGCACCCTGTGCCAGCTCCAGGCTCATCTGACAATAGTCATGGATTCTCACTTCATAATCATCTACATAATTGGCCCAATTGTCCCCAACATGTGGCTCATGAATATAGTGTCTTCCCATTATGTGGCTATAGGTACCAATGGGATCAAAATGTGGCCTCACTAGATTGTAGGTTGCGAGTGGGAATTCATCCCATTCTCCAACCAATGACTTGTAGACTTTCATTTCAGGAACACAATGAGAACTGACTGAAATAGGAAATTCCCTGCAATGTTTCTTCTTGTGCTTGATATGCTCATGAGAATCAGACAACTACCTTGCTATCTCTACTAGAACTACCCTATCAGAAGGGTATCTTGGGAGCTTCTTAGGTGCTAGGGTGGGTCCTGCAACCCAAATGTATGTGAATGTTTTGAATTGTATATAGAATGCCCCAATGGCTTTCACCTTAGCCGCTACTTCTGTTGATAACCTTATAGCGTAATCACCCTTGATGGAGTGGATGATTGCAAAAATGAAGGCATCGTTAGCTATCTTGAGCTCTAGACTATTGTGTGCTAACAAATCCTTTCATACCAATTGAGGATAAATAGTGAAAGGCCATGTGTTTTGTTCCCCAATATTTCCAACTTTGGTCAAACCTGGGTATACTGCCCTAGTGGCTAGTAAGTACACAACATAGGATGTCATGTAGAAGTGAGGATCTATCTTGACCTGGATCAATTGTTCATCTAGCTGGTCACTTAAGATGGAGGCCCAATCAAACCTTACTTGCCTTTCTTTTATCTTTTGGATAAGGAAGATCATCTAGGGCTCCAATTGATGGGACTTAGGTAAGCCATACACCCTGCTTATCATTTTTATGGCAGCCTGGATATCCTCTTTCATGTAGCCCCTTCTCATATTGATTTTGTCAAGCCTATTCTTGGGAAAGGGCTACATTAGGTACTCATTATTGACAATGTTGTGAGCCCTCTGCATGTCTTTGTTGTAGAATTCCATCCCCTTGTTGATATTGAAATTGAAAAAATTATCTACTCCCTTGGGTAGATGGAAGACATCTTCAATGTTGTCAGGCCTCAAGTCCAGGACCACCTCCCCAATGTTGTCTCTGACCATGCACTCATCTGGCACACAGTTGCTGGCTAGTGTGTTAATCAAGTTTGCCAACTAGATTGAGACAGGGTGTGCCACTGCATTCCCCAAGGAATAGTGGACAAATGAAGTGCAATCTTCTGAATGTTCCACCAGCTAAGAACATTTATTAAGGTACTTTTTCCAACTCACATTTATGATATCTATATCGATTATCCCAGCATGCAAGTCAGTCACCTTGGATGGTGGGTGGTATCCTTTGAACTGGTATTCCATCACCGATGATGCCAGTACCTTCTCAGTCATATCTGCAAAAGATTATAAGGCCTGAATCAGTAACACAGTCAAGAAAAAGAAACTGGGAAACAAAACCACTACTAAAATTAGGTTTTTAAAGCAATGCAAGACAAAATTGGCCTTTTTGGCCTTTCGAAGTTTTCAGACCTCCAAAAGGCTGAAAGGTCAGAAAAGGCTGAAAAGCCAAGAGGGAGAAAAGGCTGAAGGAAACTTGTGATTGAGGAAATGACTTTCGGAGTGCAAAGATGATAAAAAGGTTGATCAGTTCGAAGAGATTCAAGATGAAGTATAGGTGCTTCTTTTGGCATTTTAGGGAATAGGAGATGTTTCGATGTGCGACAACACTGAAACACTGATAATGAGGTACACTTGGAGTTTTTTCTGATCTAGTAGATGCTTCCAAATTTTTTGGACCCTGAAGGTCTGAAAGTAGGGTTTATAGCCAGACTCAAGAAATAAGTCTGACGGTGAGTTTGACCATAGACTCACCTAGGGATGCGAGGCAACTACCTTGATGATCCCAAGGGCCAGAAGGGCTAACCTAAAGCAAAAATAGATCTAAGACTCAAACCAAAAAGGCCCAAAATGCAAAACCCTAGATCTAGGATGAAAGAAGAAAATAGGAAACAAAGGACACTAACCAAAAACAAAAACAAAGGGAGAAGACCACCCACCTAAGAGATGAAGAACCTGATGATGACCAGCGAGAAGGTGGGAGCCAAATGACAAGAAAGCAATGAGTGGCAAAAAAATGAGAGGGTAGATGATGAAGGAGCGAGAGCGCAAAGTGAAGGTTTGAAAAAACCCTCACGCCTTTTATAGGCCACATGGGGGGCTAACGTAAGCACCCCTCAAATCGGCCTTTCAGCCTTTTTGGGGTTATCGGACCTCCAATGGTTTGAAATACCTGAAAGGCTGACTCCTGCGAGAGTCAAACTTTCAGGGGTGAGGACCACTGAAAGATCTAAAAAAGGAGAGCTTGAAAGTTCACTCCTACCAGGCCTTTCACACTTTCAGACCTTCGAAAGTGCAAAAAGGCGACAAGGGCGAAAAGGTAAAAAAACTAAGAAAAAACAAGGACAACCAAAAGATGAAAAAAATGAGACAAGCAGAAAGTAGAAGGGGGGGGGGGGGCCTTTAGGCTAGAAAGGCCATTAGGGGAGCATGGTTGTGGGACCACAAGAAATAGCCCAAACAAAAAAAATAAAATGATTGAAACTCCTAGAGCCAATTGATCTGGACATGCCCCCACCTCACAATGAGCCAAGTATGAATATCTTCAGATTGAGTAAGTTCCTTATCGCTATCAAGACTGAGAAAACCACAATGTCTACATCTAGTGTGTGAGAGCATGAGTTAATTTCCCAGGGGATCCTTGCCATGAGCTCCTATTAATGATCAGCCTGCTATTTCTAGATCAGTACCCATTAATCAAAAGTTGGCCATAAGTCAATTTAACCTTGCTTTGTTGCCAGACAGGCATTGATAGCCCTGATAGAGGTTGTTAAAGTCACCCTCTCCATATCGCAAATGAGCTTTAGTAGAAGGGCTTAGCCTTCACAAGAGGGCTCTTAGAATTGATCCATTTCAAAATTTAGACCAGCTCTTCTAAGAGCATCCATTTATCAGCAAATTTTATTCCGTGTGGACTATTTCGATGCTCCTTGTAGCTTTTTAAATAAAAAAAAAAACTGGGGTAGCACTTAGACTGTGCTGTCCTGGTTTCGAGCATCTCTTTGTTTGTCTCATCTTTATGCATTCCTCCTTTCATTTGCTTGCTCTTTTCTTTTAGTCTGTACTTTAATCAAGGAAATGGTTTTGACTTTCAGGCTTCCCTCGCGATTGTGGGCCTTCCCTGGTGCAAATTAGTATCTCACCTTAAGAAGCCTATGGCTTGGAATCCCCTTTTGTTTAAATGTGTTCTAGTGCATGAAGATGGTTGATTCTAGTAAACTCATGAGGAGTCTAAAAAGGAATAAGCTTCTCCTCTAATCCCTTTCCTCGGCCAACTACCAGGCAGAACTACTTCCATAGCGTAGATTATGGGCTACCTAAATGGACCACTAAAAATGAAAGCTCTGACCCCCAACCTATAAATAAAAGGCTGAAAGAAAAGGCACAGATGACAGGACTGACCCCAAAACCCAAAGCAAGAAAAAAAAAGAAAAAAAAGAGATAAAGTACAAGAATATATAGTAAAATAAAAGGGGCCAATGATGACCCAAAATAGTGCTTTAGAAATTGGCCACTGACTGGTAACGGGACAAATTATTCTTCAAGAGAACTAATCCGAAAGGTATTCTCTCCCAGGATCTCAGTGATTTGGAATGGGCCTACCCACAGACATTGGAATTTAGTGTGGCTGCTTGGTTTTTCTTTTGCTTTGTCCCACATTAGGACCAGATCAAAAATTCGAAAAGCTTTTACAATTTGTCTTTTGTCAAACCATCTCTTGACAACAGCCTAGTGCTTGGCTACATGTTCCAAGGTCATAGTTCATTTTTCTTCAAGGTTCAACAAATTCATGAGGTAGATCTGCACCCGTTCCTCGCCTTCGACGTATTGATCCATGAATCTCAAGATTGGTATTTTTAGGTTCATTGGAAAGATGGGTTGCAAACCATATACTAACTGGTAGGGAGAGGTCCCTAGGGCATTCTTGATTCTGACACGGTCTATCCATAGGGCATATTTCAACTAGGTGTGCCAGTCTTTGGGACTGTCATCCAATAAACATTTGATTACAGTTGTTAGGTTCTTGTTGGTGGACTCAGTGACTCTGTTCCCTTGCGGGTAGTAATTGGATGAGAATTTTAGAATTACCTGGTTTTCGAATGCCCATTGAATGAGGCTTGTGGATGAAAAGTAGGGGGCATTGTCACATACTAGGAAAAAAGGCATGCCAAACCTCATGATGATAAAATCTTCCAAGAACTTGGTGATCACTTCTGTGGTGCAATTTTTCATAACCTATGCCTCTGTCTAGTGCGTATAGTAATAAATTGTAGTCAAGATGTATCAATGGCTAGCTGAGGATGGGGGATTGATCACTCCCATGAAGTCCAACCCCCATTGGGTGAACGAACATACTTCATATACTGGTTGCAAGGGCATCGCTGGGTGTCTTTCTCGAATGGCGCGAGTTTGGAAAACATGGCAGGAGTGAACATGTTCATGAGTATCTTTGAATAGATTTGGCCAATAATAGCTAGATCTTAGTATCTGATGAGCTATAGCTTCTACCGATCCATGTCCTATACCATACTTATCATGAAATTCTGTGAGAACTAGTTCAGCTTCCGTTCGATCTAGACATCATAGGTACATGCCATCATAATTACGTTTGTAGAGCTTCCCATTCTTTAGCATGTATGAGCTACTCTTATTCTTCTATGCTCTCTACTGGGAACCATTTAATCCTTTAGGGCAACAATTTTGTAGTAGTTAGTAAACTATGTCTTGATACCATATGTCTGTGACTATTCCCTCACTAGTGTACACCTGGCACACCAGCCCTTATTCTATTTTAGCTATCATCTTGGTGAGGCCTTGGACTCTTACCAGTTTCATTGGTTGAATTTCAATGTCAAACTCTTGCAATATTGCCATCCATTTCCCTCTTCATTCCCCGAGTTCATTTTGCATTAGTAGGGATTTAACTGCTAGATCTGGGACAATAGCAACAACCTTGCTTCGTAAAATGTAATGCCTAAATTTATTGACAGCTTTGACCAAGGTGAATGATTGTTTATCCAAATTAGGATATTTGAGTTCAGTGTTCTTTAGTGGGCAACTCATGAAAGCAATCAGTCTTTCACCTTCACCTTCTTTCTTTTGTGTGAGGATCCCTACGCATGAATGTTCTGAAGCAAAAGAGTACACTTTAAATGGTTGGAGATAATCGGGATTGACCAATACTGGAATAGTGGTAATGGATGTCTTGATTTCTTCAAAGGCCTCTTTAGCCAGAGTGTTCCATTTGATTTTAGCATCCTTCTTCAGCATGTCCTTTAAAGGACACACTATCTCTACAAAGCCATTGATGAATTTCTGGACAAAGTTGATTTTCTTGAAAAAAGATTTCAATTCCTTCCTACTGTTTGATGGGATCAATTTGAGGATAGCTTCAACCCTTTTCGGGTCAATTGAGATGCCTGCCTCAGATATAATGTGCCCGAGGAGCTTGCCTTGAGTCACCCCAAAAATGCATTTCTTAGGATTCAAGGAAATCCCATAGCGTTGACACCTCTTCAAAACTTTTCACAAGTCTTTGATGTGGTTTGTCCAATTCCTGGAGAAGATTGTGAGGTCATCCATATATATAACAATACACTTATTGACCAAACCCTTGAATGCCTCATCCATAGCTCATTGGAAAGTAGCTTCTGCATTAATCAGACCAAATGGCATGTGGCGGTAGGCGAAAGTCCCCCATTTTGTAGTGAAGGCCATTTTCAAGTGGTCTTCTTCTTTCACCATGACCTGGTTGCATCTCGAGTAGCCATCCACGAAAGACATCATTTGGGAACCATTGACTACTTGTAACACTTCATCCAGAGAAGGCAAGGGATAGTTGTCCTCTTGAGAGGATCTATTTAGATTTCTAAAGTCTACGCAGAGCTGAACCTCTCCACTTTTCTTCCTTACAGGAACCAGATTGGCTACCCAAGTTGAATGCCGGATGGAAAAAATTATCTTGGCATCAAGCAACTTTTGTACTTCCTTTTAAATTACTAGCTCGATCATGGGGTTAACCGATCTTTGCCTATAGTGGAAAGGTTTGGCATCTGGGTTCAGTGGGATGTTGTGGACTATAACACTGGGGTCATAGGTTTTTAGATCCTCATAGTAACATGCTATGACATCTTTGTATTCAATAAGTAGCTTGACCATCAGTTTCTTTTCCTCTGGTGTGCCAACCTTCCCTACACAAACCTCCCTGGGTTCAAGTTGTGTACCCAAGTTATAGAGCTCGTAATCATCCCCGCTCACTACTGGGGTTTTCCCTCTTTCTCGAGCATGTTCATCTTTATCAAAAATTATTTCTAGAGCTACCATTCCTTTTGGAATGGAATTTTTTTTTAAGTTCAAAATCCCCAAGTCATTGGACTCCTCTGTTTCATCTTGTTCTTCATCAATGCTCTGCTTGTTGAAGATTCCTGTGTTCATAATGAATTCCAAGATTTGTTGATTATCCTGAAACACTTGGAAGTTTTTGATGTTGTCGGGAATAGCTGGCACATCCACTAGTTCTACTAAGAACCTTTTCAACTTGGACTTCTCTAGCGGTTGCAAGGAACTTGCAGATACCGCCAAGGCATTGGCAATAGTATTCCTTCTCCTTGGGATGCTTTGAATGTTGAAAGCTTCAAAATCTTTGATCAAATCCTAGACATGATTTCGATATGAGATCAATCATTTATCTATACAAGAATACTAGCTCTTGTTCTACCGGATGACTAATTGTGAATCACCTTCCACAGCAATTGCTTTTACCTTCTTCTCATGTGCGAAGAGGAGACCCCGAATGAGAGCCTCATATTCGGCAATGTTGTTAGTGTAGTGGAATTGCAACTAATAGGCAGCATAATGTGTGTGTGAAAATTGTACCTGATCTGTAGACACAACACTTCAGTAAAATATTAGAGGTTAGCTATAATCAAAATCGTGCAAAATTGAAATCTAATCTAACCAAGCCATTTACTGCTTTCTAATAGGTGCGAGATTGATGTTCTCAGATTGTAATCGAGATCAGTGACCTAGGCGACACCTAAATGAAGGATTTGAATGCAATTGATCTAGATATGAGATTGAATGCAATTAAGCTATTTATTTTTTTGGATTTTATGATGCAATAAGGAATGAAAACTTGATATGAATCTATGCTAGATGAAATTGATATGCTATGAATGCTATTGAAAATTGATATGCAATGCTAATCTAACAATGATATGCAATATGAATGCAAAAATAAGATTGATCTCACAAAGATGTCGATTCGCAAGAGCTTTGATTCTTCAATTCCAATTCTCCAACGTGATTGTGTAACTCTTGAATTGATCTTGGCAGCGTAATTGTGCAAATTTGTGGATTGATTGAGAGATTTTAGAGATCCTGTGGATGCAAATTTGAGAGATGAGTTATGAAGGGATGAGCCTTGTTTTTATGGAAATCCAAGGCTTTGGAGGTGCATGAGAAAAATCCATAAATCACTCAAATAACTCAGGTTGATTTTTGAGTTATCTGATAATAAAGATAATTTAATTCATAAAAATATGCAAATCATGCAAAAACAACTTTTTAACTCAAATTAGAGTTTAGATCAGCTTTTTGAACTCCAAAAGGATGTTGAGTTCTAAAAAGTTAACACTTGCATTGATTTTCTGATTTGGATTTTAACTGTTTCTTTTGAATGTGCATAATAATTATGAATTAATTAAATAAATAAAGTGATTTATGCTCAACTTAACTAATTTTTGAAATAAAATAATTAATTTATGGGTTAATTAACTATTTTATCAAACTTTTATTAAAAACTATATTATTAAATAATGACAACTTGATTTAATTAATTAAATAAGAATTTAATCAATTATTCATAAGATATTGGATTTATTGTCAAAATTAAATAATACAATTAATAATAGATAGAATTATATTTAATTACATAATTAAGTGGTAAGATATTAAATCTAATTAATTAAATATGAAAATATTCAATTAATCAAACTTAGGATAAATGTGATTTATCACCAAATAATCATTAAATTAAAGATAATTAAGATAATTAAGAATATTGCTAGGAATATTCCCCGATGTAGAATTTAATATAATCAATTATGATTCGATGATGTTTAGATGTGCCTTAGGTTAGGACTTTGATGTCGATTTCGTTCGAATTGTAAATGTAGGAGGTTAATGAACTTATAGCCCATTTTTGGGGTATTACATTTTGCCCCTCTTTGAATTACTGTGCGAAGCGCAGTGGTTCAAAGAAAGTCTGTGTTTGATAAAGATATGAAACTAATGTTTGAAATTGATAACTGATATGAGACAGAAGCTGATTGATATTGATTTGATATGGAGATAATAGGTCCTGAATGACCAAAGATAATGTTTACTATAGTAGCAAATGAACCTATGATTGTGAAAAAGTGTCAAAACGCCTGATTCCAAACCTTAGGATTGCAAAGAAGTGAGTGATCCATTCTAGACTCGATTGTCTTAGCAGAACTAGTAGGTATGACATGCAAACCCTTCAGTCGTCGAAGAACCAAGGAAAGAACACTATGATCTGATGGTTGCAAAAACTGATACAGTTTACAAGATTAGGAGAATACCAGATTGATATGGATCTTGATGAATCTGATATGCCCCAAGTGATGATAGATTTTCCCCGAGCGATGAGGACTTTTGATGAATCAGTAACTAGACGTGATTGTTTGTCTTAATCACTGATGAAAGATATTGATAGACTTGATCGATAGAATTTTGATTTACAGACTTTGAATTGATGTGTAATACCATGCCCCCTTCAGGATTAAAGTTGAAATTTGACAAGAAAAGTCAGCTTTGAGAGCTCAGAAGCATGTTGATTAATGGGAAAAGTGGTTATACACATTCAAGAGCGCATTCTGCATCGTTTAGAGGTCCTGGAGACCAAGTTTGACTAGGTTTGACCATTAGTTGACCATGGTTGACCAAGTTGAAATTTCAATAGTTTGATGTTAGATAATCAGTTAAGTTGAATTATGGATTTTTGTGATGATCGAAGGTCGATTATGCAAGCAGTGAATAAGATAAATGATCTCAGATTTGAATTTTGATCTCGAAAAAAGATTCTACTTGCTGCTTCATTGGAGGAACCTTCGTGTGAGGTTCAACTCTTGTTAGATTTGAAGAATTAATATGAAGAATTATTTAAGCATTGAAGTTTGTTTAGCCATTGTGAGATCATGCAACATGCAAAATGCAAAGAAGCATGCAATATGAAATGCAACCTAAGACCTTGGACCTAGTCACTGATCATATGTCGATTTGTTATCATCATTGAACTTTTAGGTAACGGGATAAATCAATACAATTTTCACTAGCTATGAAACCATAGACATATGAATATTGATTTGTATGCGCAAGAATCAATACAACACCCACTGGTCAACAACCATGGATATATGAATATTGATTTTATTTTCAGAATGTCGGAGTAGATATAAGCACCAAGGCACAAACGCCAGGATGACCTGAATATCATGTCCATTTTGATATAGCAATTTGTATAAGCATCAAAACATAAATGTCGTGATGACCTGAATACGCCTTGCATTGAAACACATCAAATAGTCAAGAGATCATTCTAAATCCAATGTGAATTACCTATAGTGACCCTTTATCGTTCACATCCTTAGGCAAGATCACGTTCCACAGTAGGAGAAAGAACTTACTCAAAAAGACAATAGTTAGATCAAACTTCCTTGAATTTTCCAGGTATAAATGGTCGAGGTACGCATGGCCATCCAATTTGAGATAGAGGCTCTTATAGTCGGACACCATTTCAATCCGAAATTTCTAAAGTTGTTAGATTTTCACATACAAGTAGAAGACAAAGAAAAGATTATGCCCCCAGGCATCATCCTCTAAATCCTGTAAAGGAAATCATCGAAGAGCTCGAAGGGACACAATATGCAAAAATCTCAATGCAGATCAGTAAGCATACAAGGAGATGAAAGTATGTAAAAAGCATAGATTGTTTTCAGTTGAGTTTTGATGTTTGATTGCATTGTTGTAGATGCAAAATCCTTTTTGGAGACAAGACTGACTGACTGACTCACATGAAGCTTCAAAGGACTCTAACTGGATATGATCCATCTAAGATACATGGGAGACCATAGGATATGACATTGATTGCCCCCAAGTGTTAAACATTGATAGGATACAGACGCTTGAGCTGATTGGTGTACAGACCGACTTATTGAAAACTGAAAATGTAGAAACAAATCAGGAGATATGTACAAACTAAAGCAAGAATGAAAGCTGGGAAAGACCAAGATTGCACTGATAGATAGAGCATTTTGAAACAAGTGGCGCCCGTTTGCCAGGTTTTTACCATCTTGGCAGAGATTCTATTTTTGCTACCAAGGTGCCTGTTTCCAGGTTTTCACCAAGGAACTTTTTCTTTTTTCTCATTTTTTTTTGTATTTTTCATTTTTTCAATTTTTTTGAATTTTTGATATTTTTTTATTTTTTTGTGAATCATCAAGGTGCCTATTGCTAGGTTTTCACCAAGATGTTCATTTTTTTCAGGACTTTTTCTGATTTTTAGGATTTTTTCAAGATATTTAACCATAGACTGAATGCCTTACGCATAGAATTTCTTCAGATGGAGAACGTTGATTGGTTCTCAGAGCTGTTCTCCTTCAGTCATTGAGAGTTGATAGGCACTAGAGCCAAAAGTAGCAATGATTACAAAGGGACCCAGCCAGCTGGGTTCAAACTTCCCCTTGCATTCTCAATGGGATTGATTTTTAGGGTTTTCTCTCAAAACTAGATCGCCAACCTGAAATTCTCTGTGTCTAACTTTCTTGTTGTAGCCTCTAGACATTCTCTTCTGATATACTCTGAGATGATCATACACTGCTTGTCTGCACTCATCTAGTAGTTCTAGTTCTTGCAACCTAGACACTCTATAGTCATCATCAGTTACTAGACCATGCATTCTGATTCTTAGTGATGGGATTTCAACCTCAATAGGTAGTACCGCTTTAGACCCATTAACTAAAGTGAAAGGTGTAGCCACAATACTTGTTCTGACACTGGTTCTAATACTAGTTTTGATACTTGTTCTGATACTTATTCTGATAATGGTTCTGACACTTGTTCTGATACTTGTTCTGATACTTGGTTCTGATACTTGTTCTGATACTAGTTCTGATACTAGTTCTGATACTGGTTCTGACACTTGTTCTGATACTGGTTCTGATAATTGTTCTAATACTAGTTCTGATACTAGTTCTGACACTGATTATGATAATTGTTCTGATACTTTTTTTGATACTTGTTCTGATGTTGGTTTTGATACTTGGTATACTTGATAGCATCTTTTTCCATTGCAAACTCCCAAGCAAGATTATATCATGCAGTCCCAATGTCTCGCAAGGTGGAGAACAAGAGGGATTGGCAAGCTGGTGGATGAGATGGAAGACAAGAGAATGAAAGCTAATGAAGGCAAGAAATCCTCAAGGGCAAACTCCTCAAGAATACTCAAGCTAGGGAAAAATTTTCATGTAAAGCACATTTGGACAAGCAATGAAAGGCCATCATAGGATAAGTCATAATAGCGTAATGCCAAAGAAGGAAAGGATGTAGTCTAAAAGAGTAGACATGTCAAGAGGCTTCATGGCACTGTGTTTTACTCTTTCTTTCTTTTTTCATTAGATCAAGACCAAAGGGGAAATGATAGCGAAAGACTAGAATGAATGGAGGAAAATAAATATGAAGGCTAAATAGGAAGGGAATGAAAGCAAGATCACTATAAGATAGCTCACAAAATAGCTAAATTTTCGTGTATAGATCAACATTGTCAAGATCAAAGAGAGAAGATGAAATGGATGAAATATGTAGAAGAACTACGCATGATGCCTGATTGCCAAGTTTTCATCATGGTACTTATCCAAGGTGCCACAAGGGAGTGGTTTTCACCATAGGATGAATTTATTTCTCTTTACTTTTGCTACCAAGGTGCCTGTTTCTAGGTTTTCACCATTTTTTTAAATTTTTTATTTTTTAGAAGAAGGCAAGCTTTTTAGATAATACTCCTTGAAAGGATAAACCATGATATGTCAAGGAATCAATGATATGCTCAAAGATGCTAATAGGGAAAGGGAGATGGAAGAGAAAAATGGAGGATACAATTTTATGTAAAGCGAGTGAGGTTGGAAGATAAGAGGAATAGGCAAATGAGGAAAAAGGATAGAAGGCAGAAGGTTAATGAATGGAAGGATTGTGAAAGGGTAGATGGAAAGGAAGGCAAGATCAACATAAAAACACACCTTGAAGGGTGGTGAGAGGGTGGAGGAAATGTGAATGAAGGAATACATGAAGGAATATGGTGAATGGATAGTAGAGGTTGTGGTTTAGGCACATGGAATGGAAGAATATTTTTGAAGGGAAATGAAGTGGAAGCCTTTGGAAGCTTGAATGTCAATTTCACTTTTTGCTCAACACCAGACTCTTTCAAGAGAGACTTTGGAATCCATATAGCCATAGGCTTTTTATTTCCTTTTGATGATCTAGAGAGAATATCTTCAATGATGGATTTTGGAACCCATACTTGTCTTGTAGTTTTTTTCTTAGATATCTCTTTTGACTTTATGTTTCCATGTCTATTAGAGCAGACATGGTGATCTTTTTTTGATGGATTCTTGTATTGCTTCTTTTTCTTGTATTGAACATTCAAGTTACTTCCAAAAGACTTGGAACTTCTGGAAGAAGGAGGATATGACTAGTTTAGATGGGTGGGTGGATGAAAAGGATTCAAAGGTATGCATCTATGTTGATCTTGAGGAAAGATAGGAGATGGAGGGATGTAAGGACCCAAGATGGATGGAAAATTAAGAGAGTTAGGAGGGGAAAGTGAAGGGACATAAGGACCCAAGATGGAAGGTAGACATGAAGCTTTTAGTAGTGGTGGAAGAGGTCCAAGGATGGAAGTGGAAGATGCAAAAGGATAATCAACAAGTTCATCAGCATCTATATGGCAACCAAGGATATCAACATCTTTAGAGTGAGCATTAGAATTTTCAATAGAATCATGGACATCTTGAATATGAGAACCTTCTTTGATTGTATTGTTCAAAGCTTGCAAAGACTTAGGTAGAGTAGAAAGTGGAAGTGAACATGGAGTGGTAGAACAAGAAGATGGAAGACTTTGATCTTGACAAGGATCTTTGGATAGCATAAGCACATAATTTTTCTCTTGATTTTTAATAGGCTTAACTTTGGAAGTAACAACACCATTTTTACCAACCTTAATGGAAGTATCATCTTTGGAAAGCGTAAGTGTAGTAAGGTCATTTTGATTGTCAATAAGCTCAATAGTGTAAGTAGTAGTTTGATCTTGCTTAGGAGAAGACTTAGGACATGGTGGAATGCATGAAAAAGGGTGTGCAAGATCAAAAAAACCCTGAGGTGGATAAGAGACATCGTGAAAAGGAGTGGATGACATGGAGGGTTCTTGATCTTGATCTTTCTTTATGTTCTTTTCTTTATCAATTTTAGAGTCCTCTTGACATGGAGTCACTTCTAAAAACAAGGAAGCATGTTGGGATTGTATGGAAGACTTTGGAAGAGATGGTGGAGGACTAGCTGAAGTAGGGATTATAGCATATGAAGGCTTAGGCTCTTTAGGTTTATCATTATTAAAAGTATTTGCAGCCAAGTGAAGGTTAGCTTGAGTTTCTTTAAGAGGTAGCCCTGGAGGATAACTATAGGGAACCGCATGAAAAGTATCAGAGCTTGTGTCAGATGAAGGTTCTATGAAAGATTTGAAAGACTTGGAAGCTTTAGGAAATGTACGGGTATTGGAGGAAGTAGGGGATGGAAGGGAACCATCACAAGACAAAGGTCCAACATTAACATGATCTTGCTTGAGAGTGTAATCTTTATTTTCAGCCTGAGAGTTCTTAGAGGAGAGATCCTTATAGTATTGACGTTTCAAGCTAGCACGATGCATTTTATAGTCCTCAACAGTAGTAGATGGATCATAATCAAGGTATTGTCCACAAAAGCCCTCAAAGTCTCTTTCAAAATTAGAATCATATGGATCACCATCATGATCTATCCAATCTGATGGCCCATTTGTAGTAAGTAGGAACACACAACGAGGAGGACTCTTAGGAACAGAGGTGTCATAGGTATCATTACATTGTCTGTCGTCATAGTCATCATAGTCTCCAAAGCTGGATGTGTCACTCTCTGTGGAAGAGGTATCATAAGGGTTATCACATTGCTCAAATTCTATCCGGGGGCATGGTGACATGTACAAGTCTTTATCAAATGGAAAAGGGCATAGAGCTTCCCTAGAGAATTCCTTGGGTTCCTTTTCTTTCTTAAGATTGTTAAGTTCAACTTGCATAGCTTGCAGCTGCTTCATCATAGCGGTGATTAGATCTTCTTCCTCTTGTGTACTGATTCTTTGAGACATGTGTACTGATTCTCAATAGCTACTACTCTATTCTTGACATAATGATATTTTTGACAGATTCTGGAACTAGGCTGGAAACATTGGATATCTTGCAATTTGACAATTTCTGACAACTCTCTCAAATCTTTCCAAATGACACTCTGCAGACTCGTACGACACTGGGTAGTCAATGAAATGATAGTTGCTAAACTCGTACGATAGTTGGGTAGCACTGAAACGACAGTTGACAAAACTCGTACGATAGTTGCTAATAGGGTTTTGACTTTCTTGAATTTTTTGGTTTGAAAACTTGTACGACACTGGGTTCTCAATCATACGACAGATGGGCAATACTGAAATGACACTTGACAAAAACTCATACGACTTTTGACTTCCTGAAATAACTTTTGACTCCAGAAAGAATTTTACGTCAAATTTTGCAAAACTTAAGGTTTTCAGTTTTGGATTGTTTGCAAATTATACTGTCTAGATTTTGAAGGTTATACCAATTTGATCATTTTTAATAGCCAAGCAGATAAACAAGCACGCAGAATAGCAAGCAAGTGATTCCAAGCACGTCTGAAAATAATGAACAAGGGAAAAAAGAACCTTGCGCATGAACAATCAAGTGACCAAATTGTGCTAATCCCTGAGAGTACTAATTGTGTATGTTTTGAAAAGTTTTGCAATAACACACATATACCTGAGAATGAAAAATTGGCCTCTCTAGGGTTTTTAGTAATGGTTTGACTCTGCAACTTTTATGATTCAAAGGGGTGAACTCCAATCCCGGTGCACTAGGGTTTTGACACAGTCTAAGAACTTAATCTTCAAGAGTTGCTAGGGAGATCTGACAACCCAACAATGAACCATACCCGTGGAGATTTCTTCCACAAGGACATTTATATAGCGGCTGTCACTACCATGATGAAAATGGCTATTACCGCTTGAGGTTCTATCAATGCAATTTTCCCTGTGAAGGGATTATCCGCTACAGTTAACCCTCTCTAAAGGTGACTCACATATTTATACCACAAGGGGACTTGGCTCCAGATCCAAGGTTTTTAACACCTTTTCACTTTTAACCCAAACAAAGCAAGTAGATTAATCCGACACGCTAAGACAAAGTTTTGTTCCACCAAGGTCTATGATATCAAATCCACATGATCTATCAACCTCTCCAGGGAGAGAATGTATCAATCAATAAGAGAAGATGCACTAACCAATTTTGATTCACCAAAGCTCATGATATCAACCCCACGTGATCTATCAACCTCTTCGGAGAGAGAATGTGTCGATCAATGAGAGAAGACACACTGACCAAGCTGAATGTGAAACACACTAAGTATCCTCCCTACCTACAAGGATTCTGTTGTCAAGAAAGATTTCTCTAGGAATCCAATCTCTCAAGAATCACAAATAGTGTTCATAGGGCCTAATTACTATGTGAGCACAGATATATTCCCAAAAGCAAATCTACCAAAAGTACCTAAAAAGTAGAAAGAGGAAAACTTAACGCTTAAAGAGAATATAAGATGAGTCCATAAGGTGGAACACTTAACACCTCACACAAGCTGAAAATGAGTCCCCAACTTAGAAAATAAGTGAGTTCCTAAAAGCATAAAAGGGTTGCCAAGTGGAACACTTAACGCTTCTGTCCTGTTGACCCCTCCCCTTTATGGTGTTGAAATTGCAACCATGGGGTGGAAATGAGGGGTCGGTGGATTAGCGAGTCCAATAACCCAAGATAGCAATCAAGATCAATCACAAGTATTCTAAGACTACTTAATGAATCCTTAAGGGATCACAACCTAGTATCAAATTATGCAAGTGTGTAGAAATAGATCAAAAGCATGAAAAGATGCACACAAGCTTGACACGTGAGAGATTTATTTTAAGTCCAAATCAAAATGTTTTCAGAACAAGGAGAATACCTCATGATCCTTGCAATGCACTTAGTAGATTTTACCTGATTTTTAGCAATTCTTGCACTTTTCCCAATCAAAATCAGTAGAAATCAATCAGGAATAGTAAATTTCAATTGTTAGGGTTAGCTGTCAGTCAAAATTTAAAAATAAAATCTGACAAACTGCCTGCAAAAATGAAATGACAATTGAAATCTGGTACCAAAACTCGTATGACAGTGGGTGTGTTCCCAGACGACAGTCCAAAAACTCGTATGACACTGGGTATCTGATGAAATGACAATCCAGGTTCCAAATGATAGCGGGTATGTGATGAAATGACACTTGATAAAATCAACTATCGTACAACAGTGGGTATCCTCCTAGATGACACTGGGTGTTCGCTGAAACGACAGTCTGCATAACTCATATGACATTGGGTGTCTGATGAAATGACAGTCTACAAAACTTATATGACACTGGGTGTCTGATGAAATGATAGTCTGCAAAACTCGTATGACACTGGGTGTTTGATGAAACGACAGTCTGTAAAACTCATACGACAATCTGAAAACTTGTACGACAACTGTACGGACTGAAATTAAAAATCACACTGTACAGACAACTTTGATAGAAAAAGTGCCAAAATTTTTATTTATTTATTTTTTTGTAGGCAAAAAAGAAACAAAAAATAACGTCCTACTGAGAATACCACCATAACAGGCAATAGCAAGGGAGTTCTAATAGAGAAATGATAAAAGATTGATAGAAATGAAGGGAAGCCCGTTTCAGGGCCCCACAGTGGGTGCCAGAAATGTGTGTGTGAAAATTGTACCTGATCTGTAGACACAACACTTCAGTAAAACATTAGAGGTTAGCTATAATCAAAATTGTGCAAAATTGAAATCTAATCTAACCAAGTGATTTACCGCCTTCTAATAGGTGTGAGATTGATGTTCTCAGATTGTAATCGAGATCAGTGACCTAGATGACACCTAAATGAAGGATTTGAATGCAATTGATCTAGATATGAGATTGAATGCAATTAAGCTATTTTTTTTGTTGGATTTTATGATGCAATAAGGAATGAAAACTTGATATGAATCTATGCTAGATGAAATTGATATGCTATGAATGCTATTGAAAATTGATATGCAATGCTAATCTAACAATGATATGCAATATGAATGCAAAAATAAGATTGATCTCACAAAGATGTCGATTCGCAAGAGCTTTGATTCTTCAATTCCAATTCTCCAACGTGATTGTGTAACTCTTGAATTGATCTTGGCAGCGTAATTGTGCAAATTTGTGGATTGATTGAGAGATTTTAGAGATCCTGTGGATGCAAATTTGAGAGATGAGTTATGAAGAGATGAGCCTTGTTTTTATAGAAATCCAAGGCTTTGGAGGTGCATGAGAAAAAGCCATAAATCACTCAAATAACTCAGGTTGATTTTTGAGTTATCTGATAATAAAGATAATTTAATTCATAAAAACATGCAAATCATGCAAAAACAACTTTTTAACTCAAATTAGAGTTTAGATCAGCTTTTTGAACTCCAAAAGGATGTTGAGTTCTAAAAAGTCAACACTTGCATTGATTTTCTGATTTGGAGTTTAACTGTTTCTTTTGAATGTGCATAATAATTATGAATTAATTAAATAAATAAAGTGATTTATGCTCAACTTAACTAATTTTTGAAATAAAATAATTAATTTATGGGTTAATTAACTATTTTATCAAACTTTTATTAAAAACTATATTATTAAATAATGACAACTTGCTTTAATTAATTAAATAAGAATTTAATCAATTATTCATAAGATATTGGATTTATTGTCAAAATTAAATAATACAATTAATAATAGATAGAATTATATTTAATTACATAATTAAGTGGCAAGATATTAAATCTAATTAATTAAATATGAAAATATTCAATTAATCAAACTTAGGATAAATGTGATTTATCGCCAAATAATCATTAAATTAAAGATAATTAAGATAATTAAGAATATTGCTAGGAATATTCCCCGATGCAGAATTTAATATAATCAATTATTCGATGATGTTTAGATGTGCCTTAGGTTAGGACTTTGATGTCGATTTTGTTCGAATTGTAAATGTAGGAGGTTAATGAACTTATAGCCCATTTTTGGGGTATTACACATAATATGAACCCCCATTAGGGTTGATTAATTCGATCCTGGCCCCTGCTCCTAGCTTACACTTGGAACCGTCAAAATGAAGCTTCCAGACCGAATGATTCTTAATGAAAGACATCTTAATTTTGGGTTCAGGGATCACTTCAGGTGGAGGGGTCTTGACTTGGGGTTTATTAGGAGTTTGGGGTAGTGACAGGTCTTCATCAGGGCATTCCCTTCTCAAAAGAGGGACCCATTTCATTTTTTGCTTTGCTTGGGCCTTGAGCCAAATTTCATCGCACGAGGGCGGGCAACCATCATCAGAGGAACTACATTCATCTTATACAAAATCCTCTGCTATAGGAACCTCAATTTGTTCATGGAGGGAGGGTCTATCCTCATTTGAGTTCATCGTTGCATCTCTTGCATGTTGGGGCATGTCTGATGTCTAGCTTATTACCTGAGAGACCTCCTGCTGACAGTCTGAGCATGTAAATTCTGAATGGTTGGTCTGATGGAGGTGACAGTAACCTGGTAACATCAATATATTTGGGTTAGCATCTTTGCCAAGGTGTCTCATGTTCTTTTTCATGCCTATCATGAATTCCATGAGAACTCCATCTGTGAATTGAGCACCCACCAATCCTTGCACTGGACTATCATCAGACTCTTCTTTCCCTTTGAGGTGGAATGTAAAGGCTTTGTCAAAATGGTACACTCCCAAATTAGCTTGTGAGAACAAAACTTCATTCAAGGCATTATAATCGGTTATCATCTATTTGAGCTTGGGTTCCGTGTCAATCTTAATTTGATTATTGAGCCCCTTCCGTGGTAGCCAAAGTTGAGTAAAATCAGTGTAAAACCAACCCCTCAAAGATCATGTCCATTCTCGACTGACTAGCATGCCATAGGTCTCTAAGATGTCCACCACATGAACATCAATGCAATCCTAGATCCTAGGGTCAGCCATCAGGTAAATTCGTGTGTCCTTCAAAACCCCGATAACTTTGACTTCTATTTTATCAAGCTAAATTACCACCTGATTAGTTGGCTAAGGATTCACTCCTAGCCTCCAGCATATGGACAATGGCATCACATTACATGAAGCACCTGATTCAATTAAACAATTATGAAAATTCCTTCCAAATATTTTGAGGCTAAGCAGGAACAGGGGCACTTCTACCCTATCTTTGAACATGGTTAGCATTGCCTTTGTTGCATTTACGTTAGACACATCTTTGGCTTTATTGTTGGGTGAGGTTGACTTGGAATGATCTAAGGTTTTTAGGAGGGCTTCCTTTGAGTGGGACAACTCTGTAGCATATCATACATCGACATATTCATTCTAACCTTTTTCAATTCTTCTACTACACTATATCTTTCATTGGCCTAGACTGGGTTCTTTAAAATGACTGGTTGATATGTTGTCGACTAAACAATAGTGGTATTAGGTCCCCTTGGAGGCATAGGATTATTGTTGGCCCTTGGGTTTGCTGGAGTGGTTTGCATACTTGGGGGAATGCCATCCGTCAAGGGCTCCCTCCTGTTCCTCAAGTTGTGGTTATTTCTATTGTTGTTTTGGAAGGCATGGACTTCGGAATACTCTGGTTGGCTTTCCTAGTTGAATGGGAAAACAAACTCTTCTTCTGAAGTGTTATTGACTAGAGTTTCCTCTGAACTTGGATCATATGACTCAAATACCATGGCACTAAAATGGGCTTGGGAACCCTTAGGATCCTAAGTTTGGTTATCAGATTCCCCCCTATACTCGTAATCTGGTTGATGCATGCTTGGACCTTGGGTGTAGTTGGCTTCTGACAAATTGAAGAAATTGGCATTGTCTGCAGGAATACTACCATTATTTGGATGCATATTCCAAGTCCTATTTGTCCTTTTTTGTCCAAACTATTTATCTTGAGAGTTGTTCCCATACCCTCCTCCACCATGGTTATTGTTATTGTTGTAGTTTCCATAACTACAATTCTAATTTTGAGGGTAAGTATTCGGGGCAGCAGCTGGTCGTGGAAAGTTTCCTTGGTTTGGAGTTGGATTGAGCTTCATCCATGTGATCTCTCTAGTCAATTGGGATAGCATCTTCTTCATGGTGTCCAACTCATTGACTAGAGCTTGGTCTGGTTCATTTGGGACAGCGACCCTTTGCTCACACAAGGCAGCCCTATGTGTATCATACCCTAGATATGTGATGGTCAGGGGTGGGGCAGCAACCTGTGGAGTTGGCACTAGATTGATCCTTGGGGCTTGTTGTATTGGCAATTGATTGTTTTCTATGAATGGACCAGTTGCAACAGCATTCCCCAATGTTAATGGGATGCCATAACTTCCTCCTGCTTGTAGGTCCATTTGTTGAGTGAACAAGATATCTTCATTTCATACTTTCTCTAGAGTTTCAATGTCTCCTGGAGGCAATCTTTTTCAAGAATATGGACGTTAGTGGGTCCAAGGTGCATAAGTACACTTGTATGGCAATGCCAACCGGTACTGTGTATGGAGCCTCTAGCTTCTGATAGATCTTATGGAAATGGTGATTGAACATAGAAATAGATTCATTGAGGTCCTTTCTTACATAAATGAACTGGTGATGGAGGGTTTCTGAATCCACATATAGTTTGAACTGATTTAGGAATTTTGTTTCAAAGTCTTGCCAGGTAGCAATAGATCCTCATGGAAAATTTAGATACTAGTTATATGTGAACTCCCCTAGTGTGTAAGGAAAGAGGTGGCACACAACATCTTGATGAGCAATCTCTTTTCAATTGCACAATTCCTTGAATGCATGGACATGTTCTTCTGCTGTCCTGGATTCTCCATAAATGAAGAGTGGACAAAATTTCTTAGGATTCTTGGGTAGCTGATGTAGCTATCCATGTATGTCCAACGGTGAACTTTGAGCATTTGCAAAAAATTCCATCGGAGCTGGTGGTGGCAGAGCAGCAGGTGAGGTAGCAATGATTGAAATTGGAGGAAGCTCCAGATGATCTAAAGAATTCTCTCCGTGCTTTATGGTCTTACTGTTGTGAGGTCTATGAAACTCCGTAAGCTCAAGGAACTCCCCTTTGTTGGGTGAAGATCTAAGGACTCGTTGAAATCTCTCAGGAGAGAATGATCCAATATTCTAGGGTGTCCCTTTTGAGGGCCCTCCTTCTAGCACCACTTTTGTTGAGCATCATTTTTACACGAAGACAACAACTAGGAATTTGCATGAGCAACTTCCCCTCTTGGAAGATTGATGGAGTCAATCTCAAGGTTCCTTCTGGATGGGTCTCAACCGCTTAGATAGCTCAATGGAACACAAATGTGAATTTGTTAACAAGGAGACCTTTGCTAGTTCTCTTAAGGGAAACTCCAAAAAAGAATTTAGGATTCCACAATATCTTTTTTGATCCAATTTTCAGATTTAAGAAATGAAAGAAATGCTAATTTAAATTATCCTACTGAAAACAACTTGCAAAGAGGGTTAGGAAAATGTAAGATAACAAGAAATTTGAAAGGAAATGCTGAAAGAAACCTAATGGACATATGCTAGCAATCACACCACCATGTGAATTAAATGACTAAGAAGATAAAGAAACCCACAAAATAGAGATTAGATCATGTCACAATCTTCAGCTGAATGGATACAATCATCGACGGAATTGAAACAAATATGATAAGTCAAAACTCATCAGATCACAAAGCCACTCCAGATGTGCACACATGTGAGACAAGTTAATATTTAAGCACCAAAGAAATATCTTCTCAGAGATTCGTCACAATAGAGTAATCTAATTCCAGAAAACACCAAATTAAAAGATTGCAGACTTGAAATCATCAAACAATCAATTGGCTCTTTCAAATAAAGAATGAGAAAATCACACATTCAAAAATTTTTCATAGATAGCAGACAAGTCACACCATGAATGAATAACCAATTGTATGTATTGTATTAATGACCAAATCAACCCTCATTACATCATTTTATTACAATTTATAGAGCCATGCTCTTATTTTTGCAGATAGGGTTTTGCTACAGCTAAAACTTGAAAAGAAATCTAAACTCTAGATTGCATTAAAGAAACTACTACTAAAGCCGAGCTAAACTACCCTAGCATAGAATTAAACCTCATGCACTATAAATATTTGAACAAATCAAGCATCAGACATCTCAAAAATGGGGTTGGAACTGGTAAACACACTTGATGATCTTCATGTTTGTACACTTGATCATTGGCCTTAGCTGCTTCATGTAGTCCTAACTGAAAGAGATCCCACAATCATGCCAAAATGACCCAAAGAAAGAAGCCCAAATGATTGAAAAGTGATCTCTAAGAAAATTGGAGTCAACTCTCAGATGTGCAAAAAAAAGCCCAAAACCTGACACTTGGTCCGAAAAATGCAACACCCAAAATTGACCAAGTGTTGTCTTTATCTCTACTACTTCGGACTTATCGGAGTTGTCAGAATTTTAGGTGGCCAAAAACTCCTTATGGATGAAATGGCTGAAAATCCTGCACTGAAAAAATGACTAAGTACCAACACTGAAGTTTTGTACACGAGAGTTGACAAATCTCAGGCTGGAGGTCCACTAGTTAGAAGGTACTTCTGGATGTGCTTTCTTGAATCTATCCACCACCTCCAAATCCTCATCAAAGGCTGGCATCTTAATCCCTTGGAGAATCTCCCTCTGTCTATCTTTGAAACCTATCAATTCCTTAGCGAAGGCCTTTACCTCTTCCTCTCAGGATAGCATTTTCTGAATCTCCTCCCTCTGATAGAACATCTATTGAAGATCTTCCTTCAATTTAACCCCCTGGAATATACTCAAGTATTGATTGACAATATCATTCACTGATGGCATAGTCCTATCATCATCGTCATCAAACAGATCCAAGTCTAATCCCTCAAAGAACTCATGTATCTCTTTTACAAATAGTATGCTGTCATCCCTTCTTTTATTCAATCTTTGGAGAACCTTCTCAAATATGGCCAATGCCACTACTATCTCTTGGATCCACTCTTCAAAATTATCCAATTCTGATCCTTCATAAATCTTCATCAGCACCTAGAAGCGTTGCTTCCTTATCATTGCTAACTCATCCAATACCTTTTTCCAACTGAGAATAGTTTCTTCTACACCACTCTCCTCACTCATAATCTCTACTAAAGAAGTTATTCCCGCACAAACACCTTGAAAGGGCCTTAAAATCCATCTGAGAGATAAGCTAGCGAACTACTCAAAATCTAGCTTCCATTCAGCACAAGCCTATACAAAAGAATGTGGAACATCAATGTCTATACCCCCCTTCCTTTCCAAAATTGTCTGTAATGAGGCCTCGGGGTCATTTGGGTCAATTTGACCTGCCGTCTTTAGAATAAATTTCTTCATCACTTCATTCTATTCTTTCAAAGCCTTTATGCTTCCTTCATTTTACTCATGAAGCCCAGAGCATGCTTCAAACCCAAAGTAGCCAAGGTTTTGCTACCTTCTCTAGTTGGCTCTCCCAAGTCAACTTCTTCCAACACATAATCCTCTGGAGTAATCTCCTTCATGCTAACATTCCTTGTATGGACAACCACCTATGCTTTCCACCTTCTGGTCTGGTCTTGTGTTACATAAGACATTCTCCTAGCTTGGGGAACCAGTACCATTTGGTGGAAAGCATGCCCTAGCATGGTCATGTCGACCTCATCATCGATGTATAACCTAACCCTTGGCTACACCTATTTGGTAAACCAAGTGGGCTTTGAGGATGCATTCAATGGCTCATAGGGAGCAGCCAATGTAGTAGAAGTCACCAAGTGTTCTATCCTTATCTCCTTGGGAGCTTCTTCTTCTTCCCCTATTTCCCACTCATTCCCAACATCTTGTTCAAGTTCCCCCACATCCTCAGTCTGTCATTCATCTACCATCTATTATTCAATATCTATTTGTAGCTTATCTTCTTTAGTGGGTGGTTCTTATTCCACTTGTGACTCCCCCTTGTCATCTGTCTCCTCGGAGTCCATATGAATTTCCTCTATTTTCTCCCCTCTAGTGACTTTGACTTCTTTGTCTGGCTCCTATGAGCTCTGGGATACTAACTCCAATGGAACTTGGGGAGGAATATTGAGTGGGGGAGGTGTAGGAGACATGATGGGAGTAGTTGAATAGGCTAGTGGAATTGGAGTCAGGAAGGGAACATAAGATGAAAAAGGTTGCTGAGATAATGGAGCGTTCTGCATGGGAGTGGAAAGTGGAGTAGTGGGAAGCTCTTGAAGTGGAATGGTAGGAAGTGTGGAAGGATGAGGTGGAGGTAGAGGTGGAATAGGTGTACCCATAGGTACCTATGAACCTAACCTCTCCTCTGAGGTGATCCCAATAGAAGAGTCCTTCTCAGGCTGTGTAATTCCTCCTTGGTCTTTGGTCATTTCCACATCATTTTGAGCTTGTGGTTCCTATTGTAGTTCTTCTCCCATACAACTAAAAAGGCTAGTAAACTGCATAGGAGCTTGTTGCTCAAACTCTTTGAACCCATGCAAACCTAAAAAATTTGAGATGTTAAATTCATCCTCGCCAAGGGCATCCAAATTCATTGGCTCCACCTGAGTTTCCCCTTCATCCTCTTTAGGATCATCATCCACTATCCTTCTTCTTTTCAAAAATCCTGTTGACCGGGTCCTATTGAGGGGAACATCATCTAACACCTCCTCATCCTCCTCTACCAAAGTATCCCTCTGTGTGGGGGTTGAGCCTACCTTTCTCTTGTAAACATGGCCCTTACTTACTCTGGCCAACTTAGGTCCTACTATTTTGAACTTTGTTTTCTTCTCTTATCTGGGAGAAGTATGGTCACTCGATGAAGGTGCCTCCAGTGGAGAAATACTCCCGGTCATCCTAGTTTTCACATTTTTGGAGTGTGTAATCGGACCATACATGGTGGGATGCTCATGTCGATACAGAGTCTCAGGCTTCAAAGGGGCAGCCCCTTTGAACTATGGTTTTAGTACTTTCTCTCCTTTCTTCTTTTTTCAAGATGGTTGCTTAGGGAGTTGCTTCATGGGAAGTGATTGCATAGGAAATGGATGAGCAACCCAAGACTTTGTCAACTTGATCACATGCCAAGCTCTAAAGTCCATACTGCCGTTCTCATCTTGATTGACTTCGGCATTTAGAATGGCCCTAGTGTATACCCTGTGCGTGTTATATATGGAATCCAAAATTTTATCTGAGTTGACATCTAGTGTCTTTTGCAAAATCTTTAGGTAAATGGCACCCTATGCCAGCTCCAAGCTCATCTAACAATAGTCACATATTCTCACTTCATAATCATCTACACAATTGGCCCAATGGTCCTCAACATGTGGCTCATGAATATAGTGTCTTCCCATTATGTGGCTATAGGTACCAATGGGATCAAAATGTGGCCTCACCAGATTGTAGGTTTCCAGTGGGAATTCATCCCATTCTCCAACCAATGACTTGCAGACTTTCATGTCAGGAACACAATGAGGACTAACTAAAATAGGAAAGTCCCAACGATGTTTCTTCTTTTGCTTGATATTCTCATGAGCATCAGACAACTACCTTGCCATCTCTAGTAGAACTACCCTATCAGAAGGTTATCTTGGGAGCTTCTTAGGCACTAGGGTGGATCCTGAAACTTAGATGTATGTGAATGTTTTGAATTTTATATAGAATGCCCCAATGGCTTTCACCTTAGCTGCTCCTTCTGTTGATAACCTTATAGCGTAATCACCCTTGATGGAGTGGATGATTGCAAAAATGAAGGCATCGTTAGCTATCCTAAGCTCTAGACTATTGTGTGCTAACAAATCCTTTCATACCAATTGAGGATAAAGAGTGAAAGGCCATGTGTTTTGTTCCCCAATATTTCCAACTTTGGTCAAACCTGGGTATACTACCCTAGTGGCTAGTAAGTACACAACATAGGATGTCATGTAGAAGTGAGGATCTATCTTGACCTGGATCAATTGTTCATCTAGCTGGTCACTTAAGATGGAGGCCCAATCGAACCTTTCTTGCCTTTCTTTTATCTTCTGGATAAGGAAGATCATCTAGGGCTCCAATTGATGGGACTTAGGTAAGCCATACACCCTGCTTATCATTTTTATGGCAGCCTGGATATCCTCTTTCATGTAGCCCCTTCTCATATTGATTTTGTCAAGCCTATTCTTGAGAAAAGGGCTACATTAGGTACTCATTATTGACAATGTTGTGAGCCCTCTGCATGTCTTTGATGTAGAATTCCATCCCCTTATTGATATTGAAATTGAAAAACTTATCTACTCCCTTGGGTAGATGGAAGACATCTTCAATGTTGTCAGGCCTTAGGTCTAGGACCACCTCCCCAATGTTGTTTCTAACCATGTGCTCATTTGGCACATAGTTGCTAGCTAGTGTGTTAATCAAGTCTACGGACTGGATTGAGATGGGGTGCGCCACTGCATTCACCAATGAACAGTGGACCAATGAAGTGCAATCTTCTGAACATTCCACCGACTGGGCACATTTATTAAGGTACTCATTCCAACTCACATTTTTGATATCAGTATCAGTTATCCCAGCGTGCAAGTTAGTCACCTTGGACAGTGGGTCGTATCCTTTGAACTGGTATTTCATCACCGGTGATGCGAGTACCTTCTCGGCCATATCTGCAAAAGAGTATAAGGCCTAAAATAGTAACACAGTGAGGAAAAAGAAATTGGGAAAACAAAACCACTACTAAAATTAGGTTTTTAAAGCAATACAAGACAAAGCCGGCCTTTTCAGCCTTTTGAAGTTTTTAGACCTCCAAAAGGCCAAAAGGTCCAAAAAGGCAGAAAAGCCAAGAGGGAAAAAGGCCGAAGGAAACTGGCAATTGAGGAAATGACTTTCGAAGTGCGAAGATGATAAAAAGGTCGACCAGTCTGAAGAGATTCAAGATGAATTATAGGTGCTTGTTTTTGCATTTCGGGGAGTAGGAGATGTATTGGTGTGTGACAACACAGAAATGTCGATAATGAGGTACACTTGGAGTTTTTCTAATCTGGCGGATGCTTCCAAATTTTTTAGACCTCAAAGGTCCGAAAGTAGGGTTTATAGCCAGACTCAAAAAATGAGTCTGACAATGAGTTTGACCACAAACTTGCCTAGAGATGTGAGGCAACTACCTCGACAATCCCCAGGGCCAGAAGGGCTGACCTAAAGCAAAACTAGATCTAAGACTCAAACAAAAAAAGCCCAAAATGCAAAACCCTAGACCTAGGATGAAACAAGAAAATAGGAAACAAAGGATGCTAACCAAAAACAAAAAAAAAGGGATAAGACCACCCACCTAAGAGATGAAGAACCCGATGATGAGCAGCGAGAAGGCTAGAGCCAAATGATGAGAAAGCAACAAGCGAGGAAAAAATGAGAGGGCAAATGACGGAGGAGTGAGAGTGGAAAGTGAAGGTTTGAAAAAACCCTCACTCCTTTTATAGGCCATTCGGGGGGTTGACATAAGCACCCCTTGAATCAGCCTTTCATCCTTTTTGGGGTTGTCGGACCTCCGATGGTTCGAAATAACCGAAAGGCTAACTCCTGCGAGAGTCAGACTTTCAGGGGTGAGGACCACCGAAAGGTCTAAAAAAGGACAGCTCAAAAGTTCACTCCTACCGGGCCTTTCACACTTTCAGACCTTCGAAAGTTCAAAAAGGTGACAAGGCCAAAAAACTAAAAAAAAAATAAGGACAACCAAAAGACGACAAAAATGAGACAAGTAGAAAGCAGAAGGGGTGGGGGGGGCCTTCAGCCTAGAAAGGCCATTAGGGGAGCGTGGTTGTAGGACCTCAACAATAACCTTTTGGCATAGCCGCAATTCAATCTAACCCTTCAATGACCATTTTTTTCTTAGTGAATGCCCTCACTAGATCTATATTAGGTCTTGGGCCCATAAATTTTGCAACCAAAGAAAAATCCTTTGACGAAATAAAGTGATCAATGATAGGATAAGGAATATAAATAGAAAACTTACCATGTAGGAAGAATCAAAAATAGTATTAACCAGTGGGAAAGAAGACTTTCTAGTGGACTTGATGCCAAAAAGTGCAGACCACGATCATAATATAACCAATATAATGAGCTACAAAAATATGAGCAACAGATAAAATGATTTTGACAACAATAAGTAACAATGTTAAAAAGATCATAGTATTTTCAAACATTTGTAATCAAAATTAAAAATACAAGAAAAAATTTCCATCAGTTCATAGCCTTATTAAAGTCAAGAAGACTTTACCTATATGCTATTGATGTCTTATATGTTGTGTTGGAAATATTCAGGGATTAACTGAGTTACTGAGAGGGGAGGGGTGAATCAGTAACTTCAAATTTTCTTACAATTACAAATGTATTAACATATAGTTCACTTTTTCTTTATGCATATAGAAAGCATGAAACTTAAAAACATTCACAACAATGACACATAGATTTGGTTACCCAGAAACCTTCCAAAAAGAAAGTAAAACTGGGGTAGGGATGAAACCCACAAAGCTTTAGTACTACAGAATAAAGTTGGCCAGTTAAGGCTTACAATTTGATCACTTCTGATGATCTGCCCTGTTAGGAGCAATAAGGATTGCTAAATCCACCTTGTTAAAGGATTTACAAACATACAATGAAGTATGCACTCGGTAAAGAGATTTTACAACAGACTGTTAAGTCTACCTGGTTAAAGGATTTTAGTACTGATTCACCTGTTAGGATGAAACAGTAGATCTCTTGCTTTGCAACTGGATTGCTGATTGAGATTCGCTGAATGTACTGATCACCTTCTGTGATGAATTTGTCTTTGCTGTTCCCTATACTGCTGTAGCCCTTTGTAATTCACTTATCTCTACCTTTCCTTTTTATTTACATACATACTCATATAATTTCATCTTGACATTTTTACAACATTGTTTATATACAAGTCTAAACAATTAATTACAATTACAAAGTCGGCTTGACAAATAAACATAAGTGCCACTAAGTCGGCCCAAGTATGGTTACATGGTTCCTGCAAACTAACTCGGTGACTTTCTGATACTCGGCATCCACTGCATTACTCGGCATCATCATGCACTCGGTAGAAGTGAAGGCACGGTTCATACTAACCACTCGGTAGGTTTTGAACTCGGTAAATACTGGTGACTCGAGAGACATAATGTTACTTGGTTTACACTGTCCTGCTCGGTTTGCATTATCTTGATCAGTTTGCACTGTCTTGCTCGGTTTGTACTGTTCTGCTTGATTTGCACTGTTCTGCTCGGTTTGCACTGTTCTGCTCAGTTTGCACTATTCTACTCGCTTTGCACTGTTTTGCTCGGTTTGCACTATTCTGCTCGGTTTGCACTCAGAATGCAAATAAGTGTTGTCACTAGTGGCAATTCTGCTTAATGCCAACAATCTCCCCCTTTGGCATTAGTGACAAAAACACTTATTGCTCAAAACTTATATACATGAATCATACTGAGATTTATTTTGATTTTTTTTTTAAATTTGTCTTTGTCATAGGGCTTTATACATTATCTCCCCCTTTCAATGTGCTAACTTTTTCATCTATACAAATCTCCTTCTATACATATCTCCCCCTTTTTGACGATAATGCCACAGGTGTATATACAAGTGATTTACAGAGAGAATCCAAAATTTGATAGAAAATTAGAGTGTACCTTCATGATTAGTGCCAGGGTTCTGTCCCAATTTTCTTGCAGAATCTTGCATGTTTGGATTGCAATTTGGACTTCTGCAGAGAGTTCAATCATGTGATCTGCTATAGAGAATTGATTGTCATGAATCAATGTTTTGGAATGTTCAATGTGCTTATACATTGTATTCATGATGGGAAGGATCATGTTCTAGATGTCTAGCAGTGTGGACCGGATCCTTGTGTCTTCTTTTAGTAGATCTGACTGCATATTTGATAGGTATGAGACTTTCATGTGATGAGCAGAGCTTGAACTTGGTTCAAGTTGCAGCTTCTGTATGCTAATCTTCATATCCTCATCCATTTTATTCATTTTATCCTTAACATCCTTTGTGAACTCGGCAATATTGCACAGTCTGGCCAAAAGAGAGGTGACATTCGAATAGGTGGATTCAATATTTGACAAATTTGAAGACAATTCCACTTGATTAATAGCTATGTGTTGAGCAATGTGCTCAAGCACTTTATTGTTGAATCTCTTCTCGGCTCTTTCAACTAACTTTTATGTCCGAGATGAATCCTCATTGTATTTATTTACTGCTTCAGCTAATTGTAGCAAAACATGTTGAGAGGAGTCTACTTTAATACCTAATGCATCAGACAAAATGTCTTTAGCATCCTTAATGATTTGATATTCCTTGTCTCTCTCCTCTTTAAGCTTCTTTTGCTTTGCTTTCCTTTGGAGGATTTCACCTATATTTTACATTTGGTCCGCTGATAGATTTGCAAAATCTAATGTTGGAATCTCTATTTCTTCATCTAGGTCTATATCCTCTACTATATTCTTACCCAAAAATTTTATACTCGATAGAGCCTTAGGCTTATCTGTACTTAATGCCTTAGTAGTAGTGACAATAGACATAGTAGGACTGGCTATAGAGACTGGCACACTATCTACTAGAGAACTTAAAATATTTACACTTGTAGAATCAAAAATTGGAATACTTACTGCTGGAAAACTTGATGAAGTGGGAGACTGCAACTCGGTAGAAGAAATGGTGGTTGCTTCTGTTGTTGCTATAGGTGATTGGACAAAAGTTGAAGTTGTCACAACCATGCTTGAAGGTGTCTCCGGGATAGATGTAGAAACTTTTATTGGAGAGGTAGGAAGTGATGCAACGACTTCTACTGCTATCCTCATAGTATCATCTACCTCAGTGGCTTCTTCTTGTTCATCACTGTCATCTTCAATATCTTTTATTATTACTATTTCAATACTCGGTTGGTGAAGATGGTATATGTTCTTCCATGTGGCATTTGCAGCCTTCACAACCGATTCAATATTGTTGATCAGAATCAAACAAGTATTGAACTTTAGTGTCATCTTACTTTCATTTTCCTTTAATGCCTTCTTTACTTCATCATTTTTCAAGCTCGGCATTAACTATCTCAGGGTTTGATCAAATTTGTCTATCATAGTTTGCTTTGCATTGCTCCATCTCATTTTTATTGGATTTAATAAGACTGCTGGAACCTGTGGGGCTAATTCATCAGGAGAGTATTTCCACTGTCCCATCTTTTCAATAACAACATCTTCTATTTCCTTCTATTCTATTTCTGATCTGGTTTCATATTTAAAATATTTTATGTTACTTACTCCAGATCTTGATCCGTCTCTAAAAAGTTTGATCCTCTCTTGAAAGTTTAGAGGAGGCCTTTTGAATACTATATCTTTGTCTGCCTTATCTGCCTTATCTGCCTTACCTCTTGCACTTCTCCTTGTAAATACAGTAGTGGGAGGCTTAGGTGCCTTAGTGATGAAAACCTTTCCTTTCTTCTTTGCAGGTTTTGGTTCCTCTATTTTCTCATCCTTTTCCTCTTCTTCTTCATCGTTATCTCCTTTGTCCTCGGTTAGCATTTGCATTTTGGCTATCCTCTTCTTTCCTTTGTTTACCACCTGTGGAAGTTTTATGCTTAATTCAATTCTCACCTTTGCTTCATCATATGTTCCAAAATATGGAGCTTTGGGATTAACAGGTTGATTAAGAAGAGCTTCAATGATATTCTTGGTTTCATCAATATTTACCTCATAAGGAAGAGGTTTTACATATACAATCCTCCGTTTAGCTGCTTGAATATATACATTGTCACAGTTTACCATGAAACAAATGTCATCCTTGTAATCCTCCACCAACTTCTGTGGAATCCAGAATCTGTCATTCATTTTCTCTTTGAAAGACTCAAAATAACTATCCATGATGCTTTCAAAATTTTCACCCATTTCTAAGATGTATTCATTTATCTCATAAAGGACTGGCACATCTTTTCTCCATACAACTTTTCCTTTGGAAGGGAAGAATTTTTTAACATAGAAGAATAAATAGACCAGTAGGGATCCAAACTTACATGGATTGTTTTTGGAAGTTTGAATGCTTTCCATGTTCTTGTTAAACTGTTTTAACAATAAATCTGCAAGGTCAAATGATAAGTTGTTCTTGACCACTTTTTATGCTAGGTCAATAGCTTCACAGGAGACACTATTCTGTCGACTCGAACTGTATATTTTATGGGCAATTATGTGTGTACCAAACTTTAGTTTAGCATCGGTAATGCTGCTAACTTTCATGCCTCTACCGTCCCACTCGGCTAGGGTTTTCTTTTCCAGTTCCGACCGACCTAGGGTTTTGGTAGTTTTTGCTTTGTTCAACATGGGAAGATCGGTGATTTGATGAATCATCTTCTTGGTGATCTCTATGGGTTTCTCAAGCCAAATCTTGCCATCATGTATATGGCTGAGAATGTATCTAACCCATTTCTCCTAAAAGTTTTGAGGTAAATGTGCAATGTGAACTAATCCCTTATCTTCCAGATGTTTGTGCTCGGGTTTTAGAATACCATCCACACACAGTTCTTCACGCACAATATCTAGTTCTAGGTTTCCCATTTCATGAATTGCATAGTTGAAATGATTGCAAATATCGTTAATAAGTAGTACCTTAGGAGGAATCTGAGATTGAGCTCCGTTCGGGTCTAGGGCTGCTGCAATTGCGAGCACGATCTTGAAATCTGGTGCTCTCCATTCCCCTTGGACTAACATTTAAGATCCTTTCTTCACTGAAGTGCTGGATGATGCCATGGTAGCTCATAGAAAATTCTTTTCGCAAAAGGTATTTGAGTCGCTGGATTGCTCTTGAAGTTTTTTGCTCTCAAAGTGCTAAAATTCACGGTGAGAAATGAGTTTGATTTCTTGCCTTTTGCTTACAACTCTGTCATTAATGCTCAGTACAAATTAGGGTATGAATTCTGACAGACTGTCACCCACTAAGAATTAATTGCTCGGTGAAGACTTCGCAACTTGGTGAACTTGAGAATTCATATTGCTCTGACCTCGCTCGGTAAAGACTAATACCGACCTTGTTCGGTTAAGACTGGTACCGACCTTCCTGTGATCTTACTGCATCTTGTATGCTGATTTAGATCTTTCTTTTAATTCGGTTCTGGAACTGCTTGAAGTTTGTCTAGGAGAATACAGTTCCAGTGCTTTCTTGGAAATTTAGTTTGAGTCGGTAGAGCCACCCATTCCATTACTTGGACTGGTTTGCTCAGTAGATTTAGGAATCCACTTTTGACTCACCTGTTTCCTGACCTTAGTTGCTTCATTCTTCTTTCCATCTTCAACTTCACTAGCATTCATGCAGTTTCTGGCTATGTGACCGAGTTTAGTGCATTTGAAGCATCTTACGGTAGTATCTCTTTTCCTTAGATGATGTTTTATACAGTTCATGCCAATGTGTCCATATTCTCCACAGTAATGACATCTACACCAGGTGTTGTAGTCCCATCCAAACATTGCTTTCATAATTTGTTCTGCTGGATTGAATGTCTTGGATCTGCACTCGGATGCTTTGTGACCTTGTTTGTTGCACTTGTGACAATTACCTCTGAATCTTGGTTTTTCCCTGCATTCATTTGCTTTGTGACCATGTTGATTGCAGTTGTAGCATTTTCCATTGAATTCTGCTTTTTCATTGTTCCAACATTTATTTGAAGTATGTCCTATTTTACCACAATGATTACAAGTAGGTTTCTGATTTCTTTGAGTACCTTGCTTAGAAGATTCACCTTCTCCTTTGTATCCAAGTCCTGCTTTTCCTTTCTGCCTATGCAGATTTCTCTCATACAGCTGATTCAAGTCTTCTTGGCTTTTCAGCATTCCTTCATTGATTTGTTTTTTGGCATTTAGGTCATCCACCAATCTTAGATTGATTTCCTTTTCAGATCTTAGTTCTTCTCTTGTGTTTTCTATTTCTGATCTTAGATTCAGAATTTCCTCATTTGTATGGGAGATCTGATCAATTAGGTTTTCTAGCTGAAGGGTTTTATTTTGGACTTCATTGTTCCTTCCATCTAATTCATCTTTCAACTTGTTTCTTTGTTCTAAGATCTCACAAAATCTTGTTGAGTGTAGCTCTTATTCTCTTTTTAATTTTCTCACTTCTTCTTGCAGAGACCCATTCTTTTCTAGGAGTTCTTTGACAGCATTGTTTGCTTCATCTGAGCTATTTGAGGGAAAAAGATCTTCAATCTTTTCTTCAATGTAATTCTGATCATTCATCTGATTTGCAAGTTCCTTCCTTCTTCTTAGGGATTGGGAAAGATGTTCTTTTGCTTCCTTAAGTTTGGCTATGGCCATTTCCAGATCTAGCTTTTCATTTTCAATCACCTTGTTTAGTTTGAATACCTCCATTGTCCTAGATCTTTGCTCAAGCTAGTTAAGCTTTATCTTGAGAACCAACAAAGCTCTGATACCAATTGTTGGAAATATTCAGGGATTAACTGAGTTACTGAGAGGGGAGGGGTGAATTAGTAACTTCAAATTTTCTTACAATTACAGATGTATTAACATATAGTTCACTTTTTCTTTATGCATATAGAAAGCATGAAACTTAAAAACATTCACAACAATGACACATAGATTTGGTTACCCAGAAACCTTCCAAAAAGAAAGTAAAACTGGGGTGGGGATGAAACCCACAAAGCTTTAGTACTGTAGAATAAAGTTGGCCAGTTAAGGCTTACAATTTGATCACTTCTGATGATCTGCCCTGTTAGGAGCAATAAGGATTGCTAAATCCACCTTGTTAAAGGATTTACAAACATACAATGAAGTATGCACTCGGTAAAGAGATTTTACAACAGACTGTTAAGTCTACCTGGTTAAAGGATTTTAGTACTGATTCACCTGTTAGGATGAAACAGTAGATCTCTTGCTTTGCAACTGGATTGCTGATTGAGATTCACTGAATGTACTGATCACCTTCTGTGATGAATTTGTCTTTGTTGTTCCCTATACTCCTGTAGCCCTTTGTAATTCACTTATCTCTGCCTTTCCTTTTTATTTACATACATACTCATATAATTTCATCTTGACATTTTTACAACATTGTTTATATACAAGTCTAAACAATTAATTACAATTACAAAGTCGGCTTGACAAATAAACATAAGTGCCACTAAGTCGGCCCAAGTATGGTTACATGGTTCCTGCAAACTAACTCGGTGACTTTCTGATACTCGGCGTCCACTGCATCACTCAGCATCGTCATGCACTCGGTAGAAGTGAAGGCACGGTTCATACTAACCACTCGGTAGGTTTTGAACTCGGTAAATACTGGTGACTCGGTAGACATAATGTTACTCAGTTTACACTGTCCTGCTCGGTTTGCATTATCTTGATCGGTTTGCACTGTCTTGCTCAGTTTGCACTATTTTGCTCGATTTGCACTGTTCTGCTCGGTTTGCACTGTTCTGCTCAGTTTAAACTATTCTGCTCGGTTTGTACTGTTCTGCTCGGTTTGCACTGTTCTGCTCGGTTTGCACTCAGAATGCAAATAAGTGTTGTCACTAGTGGCAATTCTGCTTAATGCCAACAATGTTGTAGTTGTCATGTGTTATAGCTTTACCTACCAAATAGGGACTCATGGTAAAAATCATATAGTAAGATACATGTATATTATGATGTAATACAAACTAATATCACATTGTAAGATCAAGATTCCCAATTCATATTGGAGTGTTGATAAACATAGTTACAGAACCTGATGTCATCCACACACCCATTTGAAGCTTCAATGCCTCCCATACCTGCAAAATATTTATAACTATTGGTGGAAGTAACAATCACAGAGAAATTTATCATTTAAATATTGTATGCACAAGATTCTAAGAGGATATAAACTCTAATACAAAATAATTTTCTATGGTCAAGGATATGAAAAAAATAAATGTGCATTGTGTCTACCACAACACATTCCACCCACATTAGAAAAACAATTCTTAAACAACCTAGATGTACAAATGATACTGTAAGGGAAAGCTATGAGCATGAACCACTAAAAATGTATCATCCATTGGGACCTTTAGACACCATTTGTTCATTTGGGTGATTCTAATAATATATGACCAATGCAGTTTGAATGAGAACATGGTGCACGCTGCACCTTTTCATTTGATTTATATTTAATAATTTATAATTGTGTGATATGTTTTCAACAAAAAATTCCATTGGCATTTGTTTCACAGTTCATAACCAACTTAGACCGAAATGAATATATAGTGTTTCAAGGGCCACCCATGTGTCTGAACCACCTATAAAAATCTGACATCTAATTGGGCTTTGCAATACCAATGTCCATCTGGGTGGTTGTTTTAAACTTGAAACAAATGTAGAGGGAATACATGGTACATAGTGCACAATTAGCAACTATTTATAAATAAAAAATAATTAAAATTGGAGTGTTGAGGAACACAATTACATGGACCTTTTTTCATCCACACACCTTGTTGAACTCTTCATTGCCTCACAAACTTGTAAATTTTTTATAACAATTGGTGGAAGTAACGATACCACATAAATTTATCATTCAAATATTGCATGCACAACATTGTAAGAGGATATAAATTCCAAGGAAAAATATAATTTTCTGCTCAAGGATATAAAAGAATAGTAAATAATTAGCGCAAACCGAGAGAATTTGCAATGAAGTGTACTAAAAATGACGATGGAAATTGCCCCTTATAAAAGAATTAGAATGTGGAATTCATGCATTCATTTCTAGTTGGTTGAATTTTGAATTTAAAAATAGAATGGAAAATAATTAGTCATATCATAGTGCACTTTCTTTCCATTTATTTCTAATTCCTACGATGGCTTCATCAATTCAATTTTTTATTTCTATTTTTCATTGTTTATATTGTTTATTGGTGAGCTCTTATGTAAGAGTGGTGAACAACACATATATACATATCTATGCATACATATCTATACATGCATATGTATGTGCATATATACATGTACATACATGTGTATAGACATATGAAATAACCATTATTGAAAAAATGAAGAGTACATTATTCCCCCAATTAATAAACATAATAAGACATAAATATAACATGTTTAGAATGTGTCCCCACTCACAATGTAAATATACTTGTATCTTAATTTATGATTGTTACAAGCATATACATATTATTCAATTTGATTTTATAAATACATACATATGCATTGCTCTTAAGTTGTCCAATTTACATTCTTAAGTTTCCATTGAGTATATGTATAGAGTTACATTGATGTTATGCATTTTGAAGTTGTCATTGACTCTATCCTTTTTCTTTAAACATGAACTATATGCATTTATCTTTAAACATTGACTCTATGCATTCCACTATAATTACTAAGTGTATGCAATTCATAAATAGAATGACTCAAACCCTGACATGATTGAAGATTCCACTAAGACAATGTAATTTGAAAATATGGAATTTGAATGACTCTAAGTAATACATATTGTGAACACATTACTACCTTAAAATAATATAATCTGAATGCATCTCAGTATCACATACAATGAACACTAGCTTGATTTATGAAAACATGAAATAACTAAATCAAATATATATTGCAACCCTATATGTATGTATGTATGTACGTACATATGTATGTGTACACACACACACATATGAAAATCAGTAAAGTTGGAAATAAATATAATACAAAGTGCATTATAGTCCTATAAAACCAAAGTTCAAGGTGCTTTGCAATCCTAAATCAAATGTGCATTGGAGTCCTAAATTTAAAGACACCCAATAATTAAGGATCTTGCAAAATATCTAGAAAATAGAAAGGACTTAAATTCACTACTTGCCATATAAATGAAAATATAGTAAGGGGCTTAAGGGGATTTCTAATGAATGGTTCATAAGACACAACACTTTGTGAAGGTTTTGGTGAAGGTTTTAAAAATGGGGTTGTAAGAAGAGTGGGTTTAACCATGGAGGAAACTCTATAGTTAAGCGTGCTTGAGTTGGAGTAGTACTGGGATGGGCGACCTCCCGAAAAGTCCTAATGCTTCACCTTTGTGAGAATCACCTAGATCCAATGAGTGCTAAGTGTTCCATTCATTCTCATGAGAGATGGGTTTGTGTGAACCACTACTCATAAAACACAGGTTAATGAGTTTGACTCAAAAAACTACATAGTTGAACCTTGATTGCAAAATCACAATACACAAAGGGTTATAATAAAAACTCTTCTCAACAACTTCCATATCTTTAGTTGTATTATTGTAAACTTCATTTGTGTTGATTCTTCTTAATTAATATAAAAAAATATTTGTAATCTTTTTGTATAGCAAGTTGTGGCTTACAAGCCTTTCTATTCTTCATAGATACTAATTAACATCCATAATTATAGGGCGCTTTCATTTTGGGTGCAACTATATGTGAAGAGTTACAAGCATTTATGCATTCTAAAGTTGTCATTGAAGCTACGACTTTGTCTTGAAATATGGAGTATATGCATTTCTAATGAATACTGTGAATACCTTACAAACTCAAAGTAATATAATTTGAAGACATTTAAGTAACAACACTAGCTTCATTTATGAAAACATGAAATAACTAACTAAAAATAGTATGATGTGAGAACATGAAATAACTATATCAAATATATATTGTATTCCTACACACACACACATTCTACAATTGACTATAATTGTAAAGCAATAGAATACATAGTGCATTACATAATATCAAACATGCATTATAAAATAAAAGGATTTAATGACATCCCTATTTGCAGGGTGCATTGCAAAATCAAACTTGGGCTTGGTAGATCAAAACCTTTGTCACACATGCATACAAATAATGGTTGTGGGAAGAGTAAAACATTGCAAATGAGTACAATAACAATTAATGATTAAAGTAGTAGATTTGAACATATTATCGACAATGCCCCCTTTTTCTTTGACATTCCTTGTAATAATACCATAGTATAATATAAGACCAATGCATATAATTAATATCAACTTAAAAAACATTTAATCAATGCGAACTCACAATGCATACAAACAATGTAAGCTTAAGAATGCATACAGTCAATGCAAGCTTAAGAATGCATACAATCAATGCAAGATTGACATTGCACACATTCGATGATTATAGAGAATTGTATAGAGTCAACAAGTAAAGTGAAATTCATAAAGTCAATTCTGAACTTAACAATTCAAAGCCATTCCATGCAATAATTCGAGAGTATGATTAAAAAAATAGATGGAGCTACTCAAAACATTGATTCAATACAAAGAAATGGTTGAAACAAACCAAAAACCATAAAAGAAAATAAATACAATAACATTTCATGATTAAACTAGAAGATTTAATCATATTATCGATAATGCACCCTATTTCTTTGGCATTCCATGTAATAATGTCACAGTATAATATAAGACAAATGCATATAGTCAATGTCAACTTAATAATTCATACATCAATGTAGACTTAGGAAATGGGTAGAACCACTATGACAAACAATTCAATGTCAACTTAAGAATGCATACACTCAATGTAATCTTAGCTATGCATACATTCCATGATTACAGAGAAATGCATAGGCTGCATGAGTAAATAGAAATTTATAAAGTCATTGTAATCTTAACAATGGGGCGAATCAAACCCTCCATGTAATAATTTTATAGTATGGTAAAAATAACAAATGGAACAAATCAAACCCTCCATTCAATAGAGAGAAATGGTTGAGACAAATAAGAAACCATAAAAGAAAATCAATACAATAACATTTCATGATTAAACCAGTAGATTTAATAATATTATTGACAATGTACCCTATTTATTTGACATTCCATGCAATAATTTGATAGTATGATAAAATACATGCGGACTGAATGAAACCCTCAACTCAATACAAAAAAAAAGTTGAAAAAAACAAGCAACTAAAAAAGAAAATGAATACAATAACATCTCATGATTAAACTAACAGATTTAATTATATTAACAACAATGTACCCTATTTATTTGACATTCCATGTAATAATTTGATACTATGATAAGAAAAAAAAAAGGATGTATAGACACCCTCAATTGGAAATAAAGAAATAGTTGAAACAAAAAGAAACTGTAAAAGAAAATGAGTACAATAGCATTTATTGATTAAACAAGAAGATTTGATCATAAATCAACATTGTACCCTATTTCTTTGACATTCCATGTAATGATTCAAAAATATGATTTAAAAAAGAAAAGGACCAAGTCAAACCCTTGACTAAAAACACATAAATAGTTGAAACAAGTAATAAAATGTAAATGCAAAGGAATACGATAACTTCTCATGATTAAACTAACAGATGTAATCATATTATCAATAATTTACCTTATTTCTTTGACATTCCATGTAATAATTTCTCATTATGGTATAAAAATCAAATGAACTGACTCAAACCCTCAATTCAATACAAATAAATGGTTGGAACAAACAAGAAACCATAAAAGAAAATGAATACAATAAAATTTAATGGTTAAACAAGATTTGATCATATTATTGACATTATGCCCTCTTTTTTTTACATTTAGCGCAATAATTTAACAATATGATATAAAAAATAAAAGGGCCAAGTCAAACCATCGATTGAAAACATAAAAATGGTTGAAAGATAAGAAACGATAAATACAAAATAATATAATAACTTTCATGATTAAACTAGCAAATGTAATTATCTTATTGACAATATACCCTATTTCTTTGACATTCCATGCAATAATTTTACATTATGATATAAAAATCAAATGAATTGATTGAAACCCTCAATTCATTTTAGACAAATGGTTGGAACAAATAAGAAACCATAAAAGAAAGGGAATATAATAATATTTTATGATTAAACTACCAATTTAAATCATATTTTCTACAATGTACTCTATTTCTATGTGATTTCATGCAAGCATTTCACAGTATGATAAGAAAAAGAGATTGAAATCCTCGATTTGAAATAGAGGAATGATTGAAACAAACAGGAAACCGTAAACACAAATCATTACAACTAGTTTTAGAAACACATTTGAATGATAAAAAACTATGTCTCTACTACTTATGAATGGAGGACAAAATCCCTCACTTGTGACTAGTCGATCAAAAGCCTCATCGCATGTAGAGAAAGAAAGTTGGCGGGAGCAAATTTTTTGAGAAACAAACGAAAAGATGGTTAAATACATGATTTTAGGACTCCATAGTGGGTAGGAAATGGCCCTAGTTTGGTCTCTTATGTGGTAGACGGTGAATAATGAGCATGTTTAAGTGTTTTCATATAAAGTGTTGGTTGATTTCAATGGGTCCTTTGTTAGGTATTTTAATATGGGCCCTTGATTAACGTAAGAGTCCAAGTGTTTATATTAAACAACTATGTTGACGTAGTGAGTGGAGCCACATATAAAACATGTTATAATTATATGTTAACATGTTTATTAATTAAGGATTTAGTATTTTTTTGGATTAAGATTAACAACTATTGGAGGTTTAGGGGCCAGGTTCCAAGTGATATTTTGAAAAGGCCATTTTTGACCACTCAGTGTTTGACGGTTTCTACAGGCAGATAAGTGAATACCCAAAAGTTGAAACCTTAGCTTTAAGAAGTTAACTCACATAAGGAGACATACCCAAAAAATCATCAAAATCCAACATATGGTTTGGGATATTTAGGTGCGTGAAGTTAGCCTATGCGTCTACTGGGTCGATTCCCCTAGGCCTAGAAAATACAACATTTCATGGTCTTTCTATTTTTAAATTTAAATATCAAGTCACTAGCAAAGATTTATAAATTTTAATGGCTATCTTGTTAGCCTTGTGCCAAACTATCAAGTTGAGCATCTATTATTTTATAGAAATCTCTGAGGTTTGGAGCTTAATTTATTCATATCAAGCATTTTTACATACAAAATTTATCTAGTTGTAATGTTAGTCACAAAACTAGGTATACTAGTTGTGTTACCATTATCTATGTTTGACATGTTTTTTAAATTTATGGTCTTTAAGGGGATTGACTATTATTAAGGAAGTCAAAGGTCTCAATTTCATCATATATAACAATCTCCGTTATTAATTTTCAATAGAATCTTAATCTTAGGTGCAAAACCCAAAAGAGAACTATATAGGTCCATAGTTGATGTTGCTCTCATGAAGTGTTGATAAATGAAGATATTACATATGCTTTAAGTGTTTTGTATTAAAAGGGAAAAAAATGAACAACTTCAGAAAAAAAATGTTTTTAAAGCTTTTCCTATTTTTTGTTTTAAGAAATCAGCAGTTTGCAAGTTGCTAAGTGTTGGTAAACAACTTTGTCACTACATTTATATATTTGAAATTGACCCTATTTGCCCAAAGAATAGTGAAAAATATTCCAATAGTTGGAGACATTGTAGTAAACTATAATCTTCCTTTACGTTTGAGAGGGGCAACTCCTTGGTATGATGAGGTTATTTTGGGTTTCTGTGTTCTTTAAACCTGTAAGTACAAAAAGGAGAAATTATGAAACTAAAAGAGAACGAGAAACAAAAATCCTATTGGAAGACGTACAAAGACTAAATAGGATTCCATAAGGGATAACAATTACAAATGTGACTATTAACAAATAAGTTTATCAATGTAATAATGTTGAACAAAGAATCACAAATCTCGACATAGGAAGAGATAACCCACTTCAACACTTTCAATTCAAGATACCAAAGCCTAATGGTGTATCCTTACAACAACTACACATATACCAATGTCTTAAAAATGCATAAAAAGGTTATTGACTTAACATACAAGAAGTTAGCAATGATAACACATGAATACATTTAGAACACACAAACTAAACTACGTTGTTCATTATCTTTTGAAATTATATAATCCCAAAATCCTTCCTATACACATTGCAAGCAAAAGTTCTTCCAAAATATCTCTCAAAATTTCTCCAAAGTTTTCCCTCCATAAGAATATACCCCCTTTTTACATTACAAATTGTCTTATATTTATAGACTTCACCGAATAACCCTCTTTAACTACCTAGTACAACTACATCAATTACCCTTTTTGAATTATAGTACACATAAATATAATAAATCTTATATAATTATAATTTGTATAACTTTTTAAAAAAATAAGACCTATGTTCTAACTTTGGTTACATTAAGTGACATGGTCATTTTTACAAAAAGGATATGTAGAAACATGTGTTGACATAATGAGCAAGTCATCAATTAAGTCTAAATGAGCACCATGTCTTCCTACAAACATGAACAATTTGGTCTTCAAGGAAACCCACTCCAACTCCATTGCAATGATATTTGTGCAATCAAATCCATCTTTTATACCGTTCAGCATCTTTGAACCTTTTTGTGTCCCTGAAAGAAATTGCACTCATTCGGATTCATTTCCCATATTGGTAATCTATCCTCTTCTATTGCCAATCTTCACAACTCTTTGTAGATCCTATGTTTGTGAATATCATGCTCATTCACTATCCCTGGCATTTGTATTTGGTTGAATTTTATAGACTCTCAATCTTGCATACTTATCAACCACTTCTCAATCTTCCTTCATCCACGCACTCTTTGCAAACCACAATCAACTCCGTCCTCCATGCTACTCAAGCAACGACTGACAATATTCCTGTCCGCTCAGAAAGATTGTGATTCGAAAAGCTTTAAAAATTGAACGCTAGTTCGTTGCAAATTTAATAGATATAAATCAGTGGATAAAAATGAGTAACTGTACTACTGATTGATTAAATGACTAAATAAATGATTATTAGGACTAAATAAAAATAATATTTAATGATTAAATTAACAACTAAATATACTATCAAATTGATCGTGTTATAAATTATTGGTAATAAATTGCTAATGCTTATGTGACCAAGATTAGTCATTTATATACAATTTATATTATTATTTTTAGTCATTTATTGTTATTTTTCTATTAGTAGTTACATCCCAGTTTTAAAAATATATATAAGGGGAGGTGGTAGACCTCTTCTTAAACCCCTGTCATTTTTTTGGTGAAGATTTTAAATCAGAATGTTTGAATTTATGAAGCTTTTGATAGGATGTTTGTTGTCAAAGCCCTCTTTAAGGCTAGCACAAAAGATTTGGATTTTAATTTTTTTTCAGAAACTTTGGTTTGTTAAGATTTGTTTAATAAAGGCCCATAGTTTTATTTGATCAAGAGCTAAGTTGTTTATATCTAACAATTATAAGGGAGAACGGGAAAACATATGTTGGCTAATAAGAAATATGTTCATAGTATAAATGAAAAAAGACATTTCAACTTGTTTAAGAGTTGTTTAGGTAAAAATGAGTTTTTGTAAGAGTCGATATTTATAAAATTACAAAGGGGACCCCTTGGTTATATAGGCTAAGGTTAACTTAGGATTGCAAAAGATTATTTAAGATGGAGAAAATTAGTAAACAAAAATAGATTAAAAGAAATGAAAAATACAATTTATTTTGTCATTCACTTTCTCATATCATGATTTGAGTTAAAGTAGATGTACCCTTCTCCACTTGATTTTCTCCTTTGATGTTGTGTAGTTGGGTGAAATGTGTTGGCAATCATTGTGTTCATTGGATCTGATAGACAACATAATGATAGGAAAAGGGTGAAGAATCAAAATAAGAGAAAGAACCTTCATTTTAAAAAATTTTATGGGAAAATTGATAAATAAGATTCAATGTTTATTGGATGGTTAGATTTGAAGGCTTAGGAGAATGGGTGTGTAAGTGTTAGGTGTGGTCACACATGTGTAAGAATACATGGGGGAGCTCATGAAAGGGAGAAGTGAGGGAAGTAGGGTGACTAATTTATGATGTGTAAAAGAGAGCAAGTAGGGTGACCTTTGTTGAAGCTTCCAATTTGTGCAGCCAAAGAGGACGCTAACAAATATTGTAGATTTTGGGTTATTTTTGTGAATTGCATGTGCTTGAAAGCTTCAATAAACTCTTCAACAAATTGATTTTGTCCTTGACTTTGATGGTTTCCCTCAATACAATGACATCTCTTTAGGGTATTTTGGAAAACAAAACTAGTGCTTTGTTTATGATTCCACATCTTGCATACTTATCAACCATAGCATTTCCAATTATAACATCTGAAAAAAATCTCCCTACCAACGTGCTTTGATAAATGTCCAAGCCCTACTTCAAGTTTGCTCTTGTGGTGCAACAATAGAATGACAAAAAAAGGTTGTAGAATTTTTTTTATTGCTATCAAAGGTTGTAAAGTACTTGATAGATCAACCTTCATTACTATTTTATGGATGTCGATATAATATCCTAAGGTGACCTTGCCCACTGCAAATCATATTTGGTTGAAAATATTTAAACCTTACTACCCATTTTGCCACATTAACTGGTGCATTTTATTGAAAGTTTCTATCACCTCATCAACACATCCATTTCCTTTAAAAAATAGCTTGTGGCAAGGAAATACCATCTGCAATTCAGATAACAAACTTTTATAGTCCCAAATGACAAGGGAAACCCTAATAGAAGTCACCAAAATATGAACTAAGACACTTTCCAGTTGCAATAATGCATTCGATATGTTTAAAGTCACCAAAATATGAACTAAGACACTTTCCAGTTGCAATAATCCATTCGATATGTTTCCCTCTCTTATAATCATTATAAATGACTAAGTATTGGTAGTTACAAATCTATTATTCATTTGTAGACATTCCCGACTCAATTCTGGGCACTGAAATAGTAGCAATTCTCATTCAAAATATTTGGACCTTCAAGTAAATACTTGCAAATTTTATCTTTTACCTTGACACTAGAAGGGTCACTAGAAGAGTCTTGGAGTTTGGATTTATGCCTACTAATTGCTTTTGATTTGAAGTTTTTGAAATCTTTCTAGCTATCCATTTTGGGCACATCAAGCAATCCTTATAATCGGATAGATGACAATAGTGTGTCTCAGTGCAAGAGCAAAGAGGATGTTGTTAGGAATAACAGTCCATAATACAACTGAGAGGGGGGATGAATCAGTTGTATAATAGATTATTAAACTTTAAACTTTAAGTAGCAGCAATATTAGATCCAATGAACACAATGATTGCCAACACAATAACACAATATTTTGGTCTCGAGGAAACCCTATCAAAGGTAAGAACCCTGGTGGAAATTAGCACCCACAAATGATGTACTGAGAGTATACTTATCCTTGTTAGAAGATATAGCCCTATTAGGAGCTTATTGAAGCATTATAGTACAGAGTCCTTGTTAGAGGACATACCCTATTAGGAGTCAAGAACAAAAGGGAGGGCTCACTACCCAAGGCTCACTACCCGAAGAAGGTTAAGTCCACCTTAAAAACTCTATTCGCAACACAAGTGTATATAAAGAAATACACAATCTTTTGAACTATCTCAGCAACATCTATCTTTGCTTGATCAGTTCCAATGAAGTTCACCAACAAACGTCAGCTCTACATACAACAAACAAAAGTTCACTATTTTCATAACCTTTCTATATCATCTTCTTCTCATCCATGTCTTTTCCAAAGAAAAGACCTTTCATTTATACCTTATTACAATTCTCATAAGCAGGTCAGCCCATAAGGCTTTCCTAATTACAAACAATTACATAAACCCTTGCTAAGATACAAACAGTATCTAAAACAAATCTACAATGATTATATTACAACAATTTAGGACCGACATCCTAAATTCAAGTTTTCCATCCATCATAAACACTACATTTATGTGGTCAGCTTCCAAATAGATCACCTTCCAGAGTACATGTCACAGCTGACATCATCCTGCATTTTGTACCTCACGCAGTTCATAGAACATTCTTCAATACTCTATCTTTCATCTCTGAAGTTTGCATGCACTGATTCCACATTTCCTGAGGGCTATACACAAAACTTAGAGACTAACTCTGTCGTTTCTCATTGTCATAGTCGATGACTAGTCTTCACCAAAACATCTGTAACTCATCCAATATGAAACTTTTCATGATGCTATCTTGGATATAAGATCACAACACACTCTTGAACTCATATTAGTTTTCATGAAATCTGAAATATCTATACAGTATTTGTACACTATGATAACCAGTCTGATCTTCTCACAAAAACATGTTGACATCAGTGAAAAAACACAAATGACAACAGTATGAGTACCTATTTAGTAATGTAGTGATTAAACATATTAAATGTCTCAATCACCTCTCCATGCATTAGCAATATCCAAAAATCTCCCCCTTTGGCATTGATGTCAACATATGGGAAAATTCATCATCCCAAAGTTATATCAATCCAAAGTTCTATAAAATAATCTCCCCAAATAGTATGAATTTTCTCATAGAAACACCCCCCCTTTGACAGCAATGGCAAAGGGTGCCATGAGTCAACAACTATTTTCCAACATCTTTCTTCCATGATTACTCCCCTTGAGGAGTAGATCCCTACATCTAGTCCAGATTATGATAAGGCTCTAAAAACCTCTGGACCGATGCATCTTTGCATCATTTAATTCTAACTAGGAGGGGCCTGAACCCCCAACATACCTCTAAGATATTCAAAGGTATCTTTCGGTAGTGGCTTTGTGAAGATGTCTACAATCTACTCTTTTGTATTGATATATTTGTAATCACATAAAATCAGGCTAATAGAACCTAAGTCCCTATTTTCCCTTGTTTGAAATAATACCTTAATTATGTTAATTCGATCTTCGATTATTGACATAATCCTCAACATTCAATAAAATCAATCAAATCTCAAATCAAGCATTTACCACCAAGGTTTCAAGAAAAAAATGAAGTCAATTAACTCTAGGCCTAATTAATTAATTCAATCCCACCACATGCATGGCTAGAGTAATTAATAAAAAGAAAAAGACAAACCCTCTTAATTCAACAAACACAACAAACACATTTTAATCATTAAGGGGCAATCACATGGATCAAGGATCAAGCCAAGATGCATCTCAACCATTCCTCACAGATGCATCTCAACCATTCAATTCCTCCTACAATCTATAAAAGATAATTTTCAAAGGCTCATTCTCCCTACTTGACGCTTGAATTTTACCTTCTTGATGCTTGAATTTTAGCTTCCTAATGCTTGAATTTTAGGTTTCTAACTCTTTGCTTGTGATAGTTGTTTTTGTACTTTCATGCTTAATTTCATATGCTTTAGCTAATTAGAAAACCTCTCAATTGGGCTTATAGTAAAATAATTCATGGTAAATAATGCTTAATTGTGAGTTATTTTCTAGATTTAGCTTAGTTCTTGCATGTTTCATTTGAATCTCTCATTTTAGTATCATATTCTCACTGATTAGGGTTAAAATCTGAGAGCTAATAACACCCTTTTCATACTTGTGCTAACTAGAAAGCAATAGGATGATTTCATTTGTTGATTTCCTTAATTTTCATGCTTAATTCTTCTAACAAATGATGCAATTGTTAGGAATGGGACCACTAGGGGGGGTGAATCAGTGTTCTATACTTAATATTACTTTTTCTTCAATCTTGAAACTCAACTCAATTACTTAGATACTGAAATGAACATTAATGCAAGTAAGATAAACATTCATAACACATGATACAAGGTATGATTATGGGGAAACCCAAACAGGTAAAAACCCCGGTGAGAATTGACACCCACTAAGAACTGCACTAGTGTTTTATGATCCATGTTAGAAGATCTTGCAACCCTGTTAGGAGTTGTACTTTACAATGCTTTTAGTACAATGACCTTGTCAAAGGTTAGACCCTATTAGGAGTATTTTACAATAACCCTATTAGGGGTGGGGACACACTATCCTAGAGCTCACTACTCAAATGGTGAAGGCTACAACCTTCTGGATATCAGATACACGCTATATCTATAAGGTGAACTACTGCTGTGACACTACTTGTTAGATCAGTTCCTTTGATGGGCTGATGCTCCAACCTCTTGTGAATCTCTACAACATACTGACTACTCTTCACACACTTCTGGTCTACTCTACTTAATTCTTTTTCTTATCACATACTCAATTACCAAGGTGCATGTCATATTCACATGCGCTTACAAAACAATTAACTAGGTCGACCCTTTAACCTATTATATACAATGCTACCAAATAAATTGGCTCAAGCATGTTTACATAAAATCAAAATAGCATGTATATGACCTAAATACAATAGGTACATAGCCTTTACAAATCATTATTACAAGCGCTAACCAAAATACAAATAGTCAGCCTTATGCTCTATTCTATTCTATCGCTCACTGTCTATGTCACTTCATCTAACTGTAACTTCCTCATACTGAATCATATCATCATGCACTCTTAAACTTAGCATGAATACATACTTAGAAGCTTAACTTAAAGGGTTCATGTCATAAATCTATCATACACACGTGATTTGATGCTCTGATCACCTGGTGCTCTGCTATCTATCTAGTCTTCCATACTTAGCCATATTTCTGATCTTCTTCAATATGCGCTAACTCCAAAACTTAATATGAATTTTTTTCCATAATGAAAACACTAAATATATTCATATACTTTAGCATAGTCAACTTTCCAAAAATCTCCCCCTTTGTCATTAATGGCAACAAAGGAATATGGCAAAGTTACTAACTGTATCCTTATACAAAATTTCCTAATATATACTCTAACTTATATCTCCCCTTCTATATTTTTTCTTTACATCATTTACAAGGCTCCATTTTCTTCCTTCTACACTATACTCCCCCTTTGACATTAATGACAAAGGTGCTAAAAAATTTATTCACAAGTACTTACAAAGTGAAGACATTCGGATATGCTAACTTCAGATTAGCAATCTCATTCTGCCAAAATTTCTTCAATGTGTCTACTGTCTAGAGATGGGCGCACAAAGTATATGTTAACTTTTCCATCTTCTCTAGTTCTATACATGGACCTTGATCATATGTCACCATAGTGGCATCGATCTCCTTGATGTTCTGATTCAAGACATCTAGTGAAGGCACAAGATCATTTCTCAGCTGTGTTTGCGTTGCCCTTATTTTGGACATTTCTTTTTCTGTCTTTTCTATCTTGTCCACTTGTCCCTGGTATACATTGTTACACATGTTAATATATGTAGTGGGATCTTATACTAATTTCTTGACTTAATCTATCATAGCCTCTTCCTCCTGAATTTTCTTGTAAAGATCTAGAGTCAGCTTGTCTTGGTTCATGCAATCTGCTATGAGTTTTCTTCCTTTGGCTGCAAATTTTTTCAGTGAAACTTGACCAATATTTAATGAGTTCAGGTCAAGTGCAAATTGTGCAGTTAGCTCATCCAATCTCTTCTTAAGATACTTCTCTTCTACTACCTTAGCCGCTGATTTTTCTAGGCATGAGGAGTTTTCCTTAAAGATTGTTAGTATGTTACTTGTGTACTCTAAATAGTGCACTTCTATGAATCATTACAATTAAGAACAATCAAGAATGAGATCTCAAAAATTGATCCATAGCTCCCTAGGCATGGAGTGCAAGGGTGTTTAAAAATGCTCTCAACTAGAGCTATTAAGCCAATAACCTTGCTAGTAAACCATGCAATGAGAGATTCAAATGAAGATAAGGGCAAGAATGCCAATATCCTCAAGAATCAAATGAAATGAAATGCAAGCTAGATTAAGATTAATATGCAAGCTAAACTATGGAAATGGAAGAACAAGTATTACAAAGCCTCCTAGTTAAGCTTGATGAAGTAATCTAAAGCATAAAGGTAACTAAGCTAAGTATGAAGCTATGAATGCCATGATAATGCAAGAAATGAAACTATGATAACATGTAGATACAAAAGCCAAGAATGCTCCAAGTCTTCAAAAAGCTCCAAAGTGACCTAGAAAACCTGCAGCATAACATTAGCATAAAAAGTTGGGGGTCTAGAATGAAGAAGAGAGTTCTCCTTTTATAAGAAATGAGAAGGAATGGACCATGGAGATTAAGAGGAAAAAGATTTAATCAAGGGTGGAGCTTGAAAGAGGAGAAATCCATGTGCACAAGTATCCTCCAATGAGAAAATAAGAGTTGACTTTTGTGTCCATATGAGACAAAAAGTTCTTTTTCCCTTTTTATAAAATAAGAATAATGCTTTATTTGTGCAACTTAGGATAAGAAGGAAAGTGGGGAATTTTTATTTAATAAAAGGGGAGGAAATATTCCTTTTAAAATAAAAGGCTTAGGATAAAATGGTTAGCCCATAGAATATAATCAAATAAATGATAGAACTATGATTTGATCAAGAATAAGAAATTGATGATTTTAGCAAAAATGCTAGAAAGGGGCTAATAGTCTAGATGACCATTTTTAGGTGTATAGATTTGCCCCTCTTTGACTAATGTGTGATCAATCTAGGAACACATGCAGTCAAAGAATAGATTAGCCAAGAAGGCAAGCAATATTGATCTGACTCCAAAGTATGAAGTGCAGAGAGATAGCAAATCCTACATGATCAGCCTAGTAGTGACAGTACTAAACACTTAGGAAAGAGATGGATAGTATTAGAACTCAAGATGAGAACTAACATGTCAAGCACAAAGATAGATCAATCAAAGCAAATGGAAAGGTCAAGCATATGCTCTGGAGAATAGCCGATAGAAATATGATGTGTCTACCCCCTTGGGATCGAAAGTGAAATTAGGTAGAGGGAATGCAGAAGAAAGAGTGACATAATCAAATCACTAGAAATCATAATCGAAGATGAAAGATAACATAATAACCATCAAGCAGTGAAGATATGCCCCAGTCAAAACCTCAAAGAGAGATGAATGAAATGAATGAAAGACTAGAAGGGTGAGAGAGATGGGGGTGAAGAAGGAAAGGATGCCCCAGTGAAGATTGAAGGATCAAGCCTCAATAGGTTAGCTAACTATGCAAAAGAAGGAGAAATGTGATTTTGACAATCAAGGTGAACTTGGATTTCAGTTTTGATCCCGAAATGAAGAGAAAATGATGTGATATGAAAGATAAGAAGTGAAAGACATGATCAAAAAGAAGTGAAAAGGGAGCGTAGTTGACTGATAGGTCCATGAAAGATAAAGGAGAGTTCTCTCCATATGCAAGATGCAAAACTAAACTAATATGAACCTAAAATGCAAGCTACATGAAAAGTGGTTTACTTGCAAGGTCACAAAGCCGTTAAACATCTAATTATCATCATCGAGCATTATTAGTAGCATCTCAAGATCATACAATACACACTAGCATAGCTATGTGGATCTGAATATGATCTATATCAGATAAAAATGTGGAAATCCCACCTAGGCTTCAAAGACATGTAGGTCAAGATGACTAGTGCAGTGAGGTTCCCTAAGTTTAGTATAGCAAGATTATGCTCGCATCAAGACACAAGAAAGTCAAGATGACTAGAAGCATGCACTCACGTAAAATAGTCAAGGATGATACCTTGTAAGTCCTTAGTGTCAAGTGGATCAAGCACGAATGCTAATGATAGAAAGAATGAACAAGATATACCCACAAGCAAAAAAAGCAATAAAACATGTTCTTATGCCCCATTCTTCTAGCTCAGCATCGTTGAAAACTATTAGGGATAGAACACTCAGCAAAGAAATCATCATAGATAGCACACAAACAAATAAAGTCAAACAAGTCTTAGCAAGCCAAATATTTAAGTGCGCGTGTGTAGGTCATAGAGTCAAACTTTGAGTATCGCATCTACCAGTGAGAAATATTGCATCATCTAGACTACGGGTAGGATATCTGATAAGTGTTGAGAAACACTCGACACTAGGAAAGTGTTGAAAAACACAATTGGGGTGGTGTGGAAAAACACTGTTGGAACCAAGAGGCCCAAGAAACCAGAACGCACAAAGAGACCCAAGATAAGCTCAAAACAACATATGCCCCCTAGACTAAGATAAGAGTCAATTCCAGGCAAGGAGAGGCAAAGCGAGAAGTGGAGTGAAAGAGTGCCATGCAAGATTGATAGACATAGGTGCAAGGGTCTCAAGAAGCACTTGTTTCTAGGTTTTCACCACTGGATATATTTTTTTAGGACTTTATATGCTTTAAAAAAAAAATTCAGCATCATATATAAATTTTTTTGGAATTTTTTCATGATCAATAATTATGTACAAAGGATGCCCCTAGACAGAACAGGCATCAAACTCCCAAGCAAGATCACATCGTGTAGTCCCAATGTCTATCAAGGTGGGGAACGAGAGGGAGTAGCAAGTTGGTGGAAGAGATGAAAGACTAGGGAATGAAGGAGAATGAAGGGAAGAAATCCTCAAGGTCAAACTCCTCAAGAGTACCCAAGCTAGGGAAAAAGATGTCATGTAAAGCACTTTGGACAAGCAATGAAAGGCCAGCATAGGATAAGTCACAAAAGCACAATGAAAAAGAAGGAAAGGATGTAGTCCAAAGGAGTAGACATGTCAAGAAGCTTCATAACATCATGTTTTACTCTTTTTTTTTTTTAGATCAAGACCAAAGGGGAAAAGGATAGCGAAAGGCTAGAAGGAATGGAGGAAAATAAAGGCTAAACATGAATGGAATGAAAGCTAGATCATCATAAGATAGCTTCAAAAGATAGCCAAATGTTCATTGTTATAGGTCAACATTGTCAAGATCAAAGAGAGAAGACAACATGGATGAAATATGTAGAAGAACTACGCATGATGCCTGATTGCCAGGTTTTCATCATGGTACTTATCCAAGGTGCCACAAGAGAGTGATTTTCACCATAGGATGAATTTATTTCTCTATACTTTTGCTACCAAGGTGCCTGTTTCCAGGTTTTCACCAAGGCACATTTTCAATTTTTTTAAATTTTTTTTCTGTTTTCATTTTTAAAAAAATTTTTCAATTTTTTTAAATTTTTTGGAAGAAGGCAAGATTTTTAGATAATGCTCCTTGAAAAGATAAACCATGATATGCCAATGATTCAAAATGATATGCTAAAAAATGCTGATAGGGAAAGGAAGATGGAAGAGAAAAATGGAGGATAAGGTTTTATGTAAAGCAAGTGAAGTTGCAAGATAGGAGGAATAGGAAAATGAGGAAAAAGGATAGAAGGTAGAAGGATAAAGAACAAAAGGATTGTGAAAGGGTAGATGGAAAGGAAGGCAAGATCAACATCAACACACACCTTGAAGGGTAGCAAGAGGGTGGAGGAAATGCGAATGAAGGAATACAAGAAGGAATATGATGAATATTTAGCAGAGGTTACAGTTCAGGCACATGGAATTGAAGATTTTTTTTGGAAGAAGATGAAGTGGAAGCCTTTGGAAGATTGAATGTTAACTTCACTTTTTGTTCAATATTAGAATCTTTCAAGAGAGACTTTGGAATCCATATAGCCTTAGGCTTTTTATTTCCTTTTGATGATTTAGAGAGAATATCTTCAATGATGGATTTTGGAACCCATACTTGTCTTGTAGTTTTCTTCTTAGATATCTCTTATGACTTTATGCCTCCATGCTGATTAGAGGAGACATGGTGATATTCTTTTTTTGATGGATTCTTGTATTGCTTCTTTTTCTTGTATTGAACATTCAAGTTACTTCAAAAATAATTGGGACTTGTGGAAAAAGAAGGAGGATATGACTGATTTAGATGGGTGGGTGGATGAAAAGGATTCAAGGGTATGCATCTATGTTGATCTTGAGGAAAGATAGGAGATGGAGGGATGTAAGGACCTAAGATGGATGATGAATTAGGAGAGTTAGGAGGGGAAAGTGAAGGGACATAAGGGCCCAAGATGGAAGGAAGACGTGAAGCCCTTAGTATTGGTGGAGGAGGTCCAAGGATGGAAGTGGAAGACGCAAAAGGATAATCAATAAGTTCATCAACATCTATATAACAACCAAGGATATCAGCATCTTGAGAGTGAGCATTAGGATTTTCAATAGGATCTTGGACATCTTGAATATGAGCACCTTCTTTGATAGGATTGTTCGGAGCTTGCAAAGACTTAGGAAGAGTAGAAAGTGGAAGCAAACATGGATTGGTGGAACAAGAAGATGGAAGAATTTGATCTTGACAAGGATCTTTGGATAGCATAAGCACATAATTTTTTTCTTGATTTTTAATAGGCTTAACATTGGAAGTAATAACACCATTTTTAATAACCTTAATGGAAGTATCATCTTTGAAAAGCACAAGTGGAGTAAGGTTATTTTGATTTTCAATAAGCTCAACGGTGTGAGTAGTAGCTTGATCTTGCTTAGGAGATGGTGGAATGAATGTGGAAGAGCGTAGAGGATCAAAAGAACCATGAAACAGATCAAAGAAATCATGAAAATAATTGGATGACATGGAGGGTTCTTGATCTTGATCTTTTTTTATATTCTTTTCTTTATCATTTTTACAGTCCTCTTGACATGGAGCCACTTCTAAGGACAAGGAAGCATGTTGGAATTGCATGGAAGATTTTGGAATAGATGTTGAAGGACTAGCTGAAGTAGGCATTATAGTGCATAAAGGATTAGGCTCTTTTGGTTTAGCTTTATTGAAAGTATTTTCAGCCAAGTGAAGGTTAGCTTGAGCATATTTAAGGGGTAGCCCTTGAGGATAACTATAGGGAACCACATGAAAAGTATTATGATCTTTGTTGGATGAAGGATTTGAAAAAGAGTTGAAAGACTTGGAAGCTTTAGGAAATGTATGGGTATTGGAGGAAGTAGGGGATGGAAGGGAACCATCACAAGAAAAAGGTACATCATCAACATGATCTTGTTTGAGAGTGTCATCTTTATTTTCAGCATGAGAGTCCTCAGAGGAAGGATTCTTATAATATTGGCATTTCATATCAACATGATGCATTTTATAGTCCTTAGTACTAATAGATGGGTCATAATCAAGGTATTGTTTATAGAACTCATCAAAATCTCTTTCAAAATCTGAATCATATGGATCACCATCATGATCTATCCAATGTGGCGACCCATTTTTAGTAAGCACAAGCCTACGACTAGGAGGACTCTTAGGAATAGAGGTGTCATAGGTATCACAAGGACTACCATATTGCTCATAGTGAGGAGTAAGACTCTTGGGAGAAGTAGAAGAAGAACGAGATTGTCAAGAAGAAGAAGGTGAAGACCTAGCAGAGGAAGAAGACTTGGATAATGAGGAATGTAAATAATGTCTAGAAGGGTCATGGTAAGACTTTGAAGATGAGGGAGAATAAGAAGAATTAGACGATGAAGAATGTTTGGAAGAAGGAGGTTGTGACATGATCATGTCTATGATTCTAGCAGAGGCATCTGATTCAAGCATCTTTTCTTTCATTTTTGCCTTAATTTTATCATCCATGTGATCGTTGGAGTTATAATACTCTTTGAATTTAGCAATGAGTTTGAGATCATCCATTCTCAAGAGAGGTTCCATAACAAGATAGTTGAAATTCATGGTTCTAGAAGAGGAAGAATCAAGCATGGAAGAAATGAATAGAATAGATGAATAGAAGAAAGGTAGACTAGATAATAAGAGGAAAAGAATCAAGAAGACATGAAGAATTTAGGAAGAATCATGAAGAAAGAAGAGAAAGGATGAAAATGGAAGACTAGAAAGACATGGGAGATGTGGAAGAAAGAAGAGCAAGATTCATTTTATGTAATTTTGATACCATTGGAGTTTATTTTGATGTTGAGAAATATGTCATAGCACCTAAGATCCAACCTGGACTGACCAAGGAAAACTGGGAATGGCAAGAATCAGCTTCAAATTGCAGACAATTGTGAGACAACAAAATAAGTTCGTGTGATAGTTTCCAAGAAAGCAATGTGACTCTTGACCAGTGAATGTGAAAAACTTAGTTTTGAAAGCAATTAGTCAATGTTTTAGTTTGGCAAGTTTGATTTCACAACTCAAAATATAGTAATAGTAGATAATAGACAAGTTTGCAAATAGTAGATGATCAAACATGTCATCAAACACTTGAAACAAGGGCAAAAGAAACTTTGCCAAGACAAGCACTTGTGATATCAAAATAGAAAACCTTATGAATGCTATCATTTTGTTTGAATGTTGAGAATGTTTACACTGGTATAGCACAACGAAAACACTTCAAGCACTTACTACCTAGAAAGTCAAGGCTCATTACTTAGCAACTTGGCCCACAACTTGATGCTCCATTGCCTCACACAAAGTGGTTGCCCACAATAGATATTGGCTTTGTCATGGAAGTGCCAAAGACACAACCAAAGGAACACATATGGTGAGTAATCTTGGGGTGATTCGGGTTATTCCACTTGGATCAATCCTTGCACCAAGAAGCTAAGCGGAAAAATAGGGTGGCTTCTATCTAGTGGTTCTTAGTAAGGGCTTCCGTTCATAGCACTCCTCTTGCTCCTCATAAAGGACTAGGACCTCGCGGCCTCAAGAGTACCTTAAGCATTCTTGCTTGACATTTTCCTCATGGTCACAATCCCACAAGTTACTCACATCAAGCGAAGACAAGTACTATGTCTACCAAGGTTTTGTGTCCTTGATAGCCTTGAGATTATAGTGGGTTGGAATAGCTCGGTATTGGCTTGTCCCCACTTGCATCATTCCTCTTGATTGCTCAAGAGCAGACCCGCTAAAGGATTCTAAATCTAAACAAAGAGTAGATCAATTTTTGAGGTTCAAGGTTTTTGGTTCACCACAAGGGTGAAAAGCATACTCCCCTATCTCAAAAATTTCTCCCAAACACACCAAGCAAAGATTCAATTACCCCCTTACTTTCAAAATCTCAAGATGGGTAAAGATTTATGTTTCACCACAAGGGTGAAGAGCATACTCTCCTACCACCTCAAAATTCCTACAACAAGGTATTAAGTGCCTATGAAATAAAACAACTAGTATATGCCGTACTCAATAAAGAAAGCAATTAAACAAGCACTTGATTTGGTTTTTATGCTTAAGGAAGCCTTGCAAAAACTATTAGTAGCCCTCTTTAACATGCATTCTTTTGGCAAATTTCAAGCAATGAGAGCACCTACAAGCACAACTTCTTAGCTCCATGATGGTTAGCACATCAATAATTAGATAATCTGCAAGTAAAATAGCTAATCAAATGATAAAATCTGAGAATGAAACTAGCATGGTTGGATTAGGCTTGGAAAGACCTTTCCAATGATATATCACACTTCAATTTTTGATACCATTTGTGAAAATTTCTCAAAAATGGGTGCTCATGGCACGGATTTGAAAATGCTAAAATTTTCAAAATTTTTCAAAAAGATAGCAAAGAACCCAAAACTTGCAAGATAAAATAAATATCTCAAAAATAGCTCATTTCTGAGTACAAGTGATAGTTACAGACACCATAATTATCGTTCGATACTTCTCAGGATATTGGAGCAATAATATTAGTCTGTGTGATACTTCGCTCTATACGAGGTGATACTTCACCTGAGACCAGGTGATATTCTCTACAATAGCCAGGTGATACTTTTGATAGGTGAAGTATCATGTGCGCATACAGAGAACTATCATGTGATACTTCTGGAAGTATCGCATGATATTCTGAGATAGAAAAATAGAAAATTAAGCTCAAAACTTGTCAAAAAATTAACAGAAATTGACAAAAATGCAGAAAAAGAAGGGACAAAGCTAGTCTACTCTACCCCACAGTGGGCACCAAAAATGTGTACTCTAAATAGTGCACTTCTATGAATCATTAAAATCAAGAACACTCAAGAATGAGGTCTCAAAAATCGATCCATAGCTCCCTAGGCATGGAATGCAAGGGTGTTTAAGAATGCTCTTAGCTAGAGCTATTAAGCCAATAAACTTGCTAATAAACCATGCAATGGGAGATTAAAATGAAGACAAGGGAAAGAATGCCAATATCCTCAAGAATCAAATGAAATGCAATGCAAGCTAGATTAAGATGAATATGCAAGCTAAACTATGGAAATGAAAGAACAAGTATTACAAAGCCTCCTAGTTAAGCTTGATGAATTAATCTAAAGCATAAAGGAAACTAAGCTAAGTATGAAGCTATGAATGCCATGATAATGCAAGAAATGAAACTATGATAACATGTAGATGCAAAAGCCAAGAATGCTCCAAGTCTTCAAAAAGCTCCAAAGTGACCTAGAAAACCTGCAACATAACATTAGCATAAAAAGTTGGGGGTCTAGAATGAAGAAGAGAGCTCTCCTTTTATAAGAAATGAGAAGGAATGGACCATGGAGATTAAGAGGAAAAAGATTTAATCAAGGGTGGAGCTTGAAAGAGGAGCAATCCATGTGCACAAGTATCCCCCAATGAGAAAATAAGAGTTGACTTTTGTGTCCATATGAGACAAAAAGTGTTTTTTCCCTTTTTATAAAATAAGAATAATGTTTTATTTGTGCAACTTAGGATAAGAGGGAAAGTGGGGACTTTTTATTTAATAAAAGGGGAGGAAATATTCCTTTTAAAATAAAAGGCTTAGGATAAAATGGTTAGCCCATAGAATATAATCAAATAAATGATAAAACTATGATTTGATCAAGAATAAACAATTGATGATTTTAGCAAAAATGCTAGAAAGGGGCTAATAGTCTAGATGACCATTTTTAGGTGTATACATTACTGATATCCTCCACTGAATGCACTTTTTGTACCTTGCTCTTTGCTAGCAGTAGATTGTTCAAAATGTCTATCGACTCAACAAATAGAGGATTTCTCATTACTTGTTTTTCTTTGGCCTTCTCCATTGCTAAGACATTGATCTTAATCAGGCCTTCTTCTCCTCATGAATCTAATCTTGTAGTATCAGGGGTCAAACTTGACAACAATGATGTTGATGACATAGGAGTGATAGGTGTGTTGTCCATCATTTTTGTCTTTTTCCTTATTTCAACAGTAGGTTCTTTTTCTTTCTTCTCTTCATCTTCTTTCTCCTCTTCTTCTTCTTTCTCCTCTTCCCTTCTTGTTATATCCTCAATTAGCACTTGTTCTTGTTGCTTAGGTGAATTATCACCACATAGTATTTTAGCCTCATGTATACTCACAAAAGCTTCCTCAAATCTATCCAAGTCTTTGTCAATGGCCATCATTGATATCTCCACATTGTCAATCATTATTGTGTCATCCTTTTGAGTTGCCGTCAAGGGCGCAGACTTTATTTCAATTGGTGGTACTTTTATTGAGGGCACTGAGTCTTGGGGACCTATCATATGTACATTTGTGACCTTAACTATTTTCTCTTGCTCAATAGGTGCTTGTCTTATGGGCATGGATGGTGGTTGCATGCATTGTTCTAGAAACACCTTCTTAAAGGCTTGTTCTATCTCCTTTGTTATGAGCTCATAGTCCTTGTTCATTATGTGCAGAGTTCTCATTTTTTTTCTTAGGTGCAGCTTCACTAGATTCAACAATAAGGTCTTTTCATCAACTGAGCATACTAGAAGATTGTCATCCAGTGTCTTTTCCTTGATTCTGAAGTCTTCTTCACTGGCTTGTCTTTTTAAAGTATCCAATATCTCCCAAACTTTATCTAGGATAACTGTCTTCAGTTCTAAAATTGTCTTCTTGAATTTGATCATATGTTTGATCATCATATCATGGATCTCAGACTTGTCAATTTCATGATATTTGTCATAGAACTTAGCTATTTGATCTAGCCTTCCTTCCTCTACTACTCTAGTCCTTAACACTTGAAGACTTGGTAGGAATCCTACCTTAGGAGGTGGTTTTGTATTTCTAGCTCTGCTTCTTGTGGCTCTAGCTGAAAGGTGACTTGTCACAATTTACTTCTTCCTCTTAGGTACCATAGGAGATGCTTCAATGGACTCCACATCAACTGTAACTATGGGCACAAGACTGATATCATCAGTTTTCTTAACTTTTATCTTCTTTATCTTAGGGTCATCTATTTTCTCTATCTTGGATTCTATAGAGGATGCACTCTCAATCTGCATAGCTATCTTAGCTTCTCTAGCCTTGTCCGGGTCTGCTTGGGTCATACCATGGATCTTCAAAATCTTAGAGGTGATTTTAGAGGTTTTTCTCTTGGTTGTTACACTATTTAGGACTGCATCCACTTCCCTAGTCTTTTCCTCATAAGTTCAACATCTAGGTTCATTAGGGTCCTTAGGTACTAATAGTAAAACTTGTGCATAAGCTTCCAAGACTTGTTCCTCCACTTCATAGCTAAGTGGATGAATCAACTTAGTTCTAGGCTCAACAACCTCCATACAAGTATTGTCAATCTCTACCATAAAATAGATATTGTCCTTGTATTTTTCAACAATGCTTTTAGGTATCCTATATCTCATGTGTATCTTTATTCTAAAGGTTTTCAGCTGTAACTCCATGTAGTCTCTTAGTGTGCTCTCAACTGATGCCTTAAGGGATATTTGAGGCATTATGGGTAGAATTTTATCTAAGTATAAGTATGATACCTTCCCAACTATGTGAAAGAACATATAGATTATCAAAGACCCAAACCTGCATATTTTGGTCTTATCATGCTTGATTGCCCTTATGTTATCCATCAACTATGCGCACAAGATTTCACACAAGTTGAATTCTCCATTTTCCCTTACTATCCTAATTGCTGCAAGAATAGTGGCTACATACACACTATTGACATTGTTGGCATGTTGAAATCTGTAACCAAGAATAATAGACATCAATTTGATGTTCTCCTCAATTGGCTCAATTTTCATCCTGCACTTGTCACTCTGGGATTTGCAAGCTTGTTCAACCAATTTTCTGACATCCTTCCCAACTGGAAGAATGGCCCCTGTCTTGGATAAACCTGTCACCTCATGAATGAGATATGTTGTGATTCTAATGTGTACTTCACCTATCCAAAATAGGTCATCATGGATCATGCTTAACAATATCTTAATCCAGTCAGATTCATAAAATTCATGCGCAGTAGCATATTCAATGATAGGGTGATTCTCAAGGTGCACGAACTCTCTAGTGAATAATTTGTCCAAATTCATCATGGAATCTAGGTGCGACCTAATTTTGTCTAAGCCAACTAGTTCCTTTTTGCAATACACATACGCGCGTATGTATTCTATAGGCATGATGCCTTTTGGGGTTCTTAAGAAGGATCCTTCTAGGTCATCTAGGGTTGACTTAAATGTATGTTTCTTAAAGACATATCTTTTCATTTTAGTGACATTAAAAACAACTGGTGTAGCCATGACTTACTTTTTTTATTACTTCAGAAAGGTTTCAAGGGTTTCTAGATTATCATGTCTGAACTAGGGCTTCCAAAAATCAATCTACTTTACTTGCACTAATGCTTCACAACTCAACTTCTTATGCTCCCATGATCTCCAAGCTCTTAATCTTGATTGCAAATGAGTAATTTGTAAATCTCTGATGACTATAAAGTAGAATTCCTCCATTAATGCTTGTCGTGTAAACACAAAGTGCAACTGTTAATTTCATTCTTTGTTTCTACTAACAATTAGGCAGTGCACTCTTGCATACTACGTCACATAGTCTCCAAATAGTTGTAGTCCAAGGTGCATACTCTGAGAGTGAGTATACCATGAGGGTCATTTAACAAAAAATAGGAGGTGCATCCATTGTGGATGCATCCTCAACTATTTCATCAACATTATCCTTCTTTTCTTCCTTCCAAATCAAGCACACATCTTCTAAAGCTTTCACAAACTTGACTTCTCTAGCTTCATCCAATATTGATCTTTCTAATTTTTTAGGGCTTTCCTGTCTTTGCGCTTTTGATCTGTAGAACCTAGAGATGTGTCTAGCCTTGTTACATGAGTGACAAATGATTGGAGGCTTGATATTCCTTGGTGCATTCATGTGGGTTACCATACTGCACTATCTGGCTGTGTGACCAACATAATTGCATATCTAACATGTAATGTTCTGAGAGTTTCTTACATTCTACTGAGGATGATTTCTCTGACTTTGTTGATTCTAATTTCTTTGATTTGATCTATAGTTCATAGCTCTATGACCAAACTTATTGCATGAATAATAGTAACCATTAAAAGGTCTTACCTCTTTGCAATTTCTTGCTATGTGACCATGCTTGTTATAGGCATAACAAGTCTTGTTTACTGGCTTGCACTCATCCTTGGGTGGTTCAGTTTTAGCTTTTGTATGATTTCCTATCTTCTTAGCTTCTGTAGATTCTTCTGATGCTTTCTTTCTTTCTTGCATGTCATTGATTTGATTTTGTGCTTCATTGAATCTAATACCACTAGTATCTCCTTTAATATTTTGTGCATACAACTGGGATTCAGTTGAATCCTTACTTGTGTGCAACTTGTCAATGTGATTCTTTACTTCAGTCAATTTAGATTCTATCTTTTTCTTGTTGTTTTCTAACTCCAAGATCTTCATGTTTTCTTGCCTGAGTTCTTCATCCAACTGTTTATTTTCTTTAACTTGTTCTTCATAGGCTTCTTGATTGTTACATAGCTTTTCATCTAGCTCTTCAATCTGATCCTTCATAGATGTGTTTTCTTCATTCAACTTTGTGATCATTATCCCTAAGTCACTTGTAGAACAATCTTTCAAGTCATTTTTTAATCTTTTGATGATTTCTTGTGAGCCACTAACCTTTTCTTCTAGTTCTTCAATTTCTTTCTCTGGTTTGTCTAGGTCTTCAAGAGCTGCTTCAAGATTCTTCTTCAGATGTTTCATTTCTTTTGAACCCATGATCTCCTCAAGTGGTTAAACTTATCTTTAGAGGACCAAAGCTCTGATACCAATTGTTAGGAATGGGAACATTGGGGAGGGGTGAATCAGTGTTCTATACTTAATTATTTTTTCTTCAATCTTGAAACTCAACTCAATTGCTTACATACTAAAATGAACATTAATGCAAGTAATATAAACATTCATAACACATGACACAATATATGATTATGGGGAAACCCAAATAGGTAAAAACCTCAGTGGGAATTGACACCCACTAAGAACTGCACTAGTGTTGTATGATCCTTTGTTAGAAGATCTTGCAACCCTATTAGGAGTTGTACTTTACAATGCTTTTAGTATAGTGACCTGGTCAAAGGCCAGACCCTGTTAGGAGTCTCCTAAAATAACCTTGTTAGGGGTGGGGACACACTGTCCTAGAGCTCACTACTCAAATGGTGAAGGCTACAACCTTCTAGATATCAGATACACACTATATCTGCAAGGTGAACTGTTGCTATGACACCACTTTTAATATCAATTCCTTTGATGCGCTGATGATCCAACCTCTTGTGAAGCTCTACAACATATTTAGTTCTCTTCACACACTTCTTCTCTACTTTACTTAGTTCTTTTTCTTATCACATACTCAATTACCAAGGCACATGTCATATTCATATACGCTTACAAAATAATTAACTAGGTCGGCCCTTTAACCTATTACATACAATGCTACCAAATGAATTGGCTCAAGCATGTTTATATAAAATCATAATAGCATGTCTATGACCTAAATAAAATGGGTGCATAGCCTTTACAAATCATTATTACAAGCGCTAACCAAAATACAAACAGTCAGCCTTATGCTCTATTCTATTATGCCGCTCACTGTGTGTCACTTCATCTGATTGTAACTTCCTCATACTGACTCATATCATCATGCACTCTTAGAATTAGCATGAATAAATACTTAGAAGCTTAACTTCAAGGGTGCATGTCATAACTCTGTCATACACACATGTGTTGATGCTCTGATCATCTGGTGCTCTGTTATCTATCCAATCTTCCATACTCAACCATATTTATAATCTTCTTCAATATGTGCTGACTCCAAAACTTAATATGACTTTTTTTGCCATAATGACAACACTAAATATAGTCATATACTTCAATATAGTCGACTTTTCAACATCAATGTCCTATTGAAGTGTCATGTTGTAGGTCCACAACTCACACACACATTTCTGGTGCCCAACGTGGGGCTAAGCCCCATATTTCATATTTTTCAAGCCAATTTTACTAATTTTCACCATGTCTTTTCAGCCAGGGATCACATTCGGGAAGAATAGTCACACCCCATATTTCCTAAATGACACTCAAGATTCTCAGATCGCATCTAGGAAACATATCACATCTGGTAAATTTTAGGATCCCATCCTGTGATCTGGATCGCATCTAGATAATGGAGTCATTTTTGGGAAATAAGATCGCATTTGGGAGATTTTTGGATTGCATCTAGGATTTTTTATTGCATTATTAATTTTCTTGGCCCCTGATAATTTGGCCTGTTAATTTCTTTAGTTTTTGACAACTTAATTATGGTTTTCATGATGAAAGACAGAGACCCAAATAATAAAACTACTAACAATTGCTTATGATTTTCTTTAAAAGGATAAATTAGACTTAATGCTTTGTTTTTGAGCACTTAAATGTAGTTTAATTGCACTTTGTAAATCAATCAGAGGAATATGCTCTTTTCCGCTTGAGGGAAAATAAGAAACTCAAAAATTGGATTACACTTTGAGGTTAAATTGGGAAATGAATGCTAGCACTTGCATATGTTTTGGATTTGCAATTTGAGCTAGGAAATTATGCTCTTCTCCTTTAAGGAGAATCACAAATCTAAATCTTATAATTGCATATCCACTTTCCTTTAAAGCATTATCTTTTGAGAATTCATGAATTTGGGTTTCTAACAAGCTAATGGCTGAATCTTATGATTTTGTTTGATCTTGAAAAGGTTAATGGTGGTTTACAGGTCATTTGTCCAAGACAAAATCAAACAAAGAATACTAATTCTCATCTTGTAGGTTGCCTCCAAAGAGAAATTAAAAACTTCATACTTGGTTTTCTAGGAACATTAACACAATTTGAGGTCAAGTCGCAAGCTAATTAGAGGACTATGCTCTTTTCCCCTTGAGGGAGAATTAGAAACTCAAACATTGGCTTGTGATTTGGAATCAAATTGGAGTAATTGGATATTAATTTGCATGATGTGTTTGGGATTCTTGGTGTGAGTTAGGATATTATGCTCTTCTCCTTCATGCAAAATTAGAAATCCAGAGCTCATTATCATTTATCCATTTTCTTTATTGTACACCTTTAGAGGGCATGTTGGTTGAGGAAAAAATCTCCCAGGAATGACCTAAGTGGGGACAAGTCTTAAGCTAACTCTTCCACCCCACGATAAAATTTGACACTTCCTTGAGGCTAAAGCCTCGGAAGACATGATCCATCTTGTCTTGGTATATTGATGATCAATCCCAATGATAGACTTGGATTTCATGTAGAGCGGAGCCACTTAAATCTCGCTTGCGAGACTACACACTTTCAAGTTCCTATAGGGCTTACAACCTCAATCCTTCTTGTGGTACTATGGGAGATGGTTGTGAATAGATGCCTTTATTAAAAACCTTATGTTAGATGCTACCCGAATCACCCTTGAAAGGTTTTTATCACTTGTACGAGGCAAGTAGTAATTTCCCCAAGACATTCACCATATCAAGTGCCCATTGATGTTAACACTCAGCTAATATGGCCTCCAATATCCATTGTGTGTTATTGGAATGTGATATTCTAAGGAGTCTTTGGGTGTGTTCCTAAGTAATTGAACAAGTGGTTTCAATCTCTACTTAGCATAAGGTAGGATAGGTGTGTTTGATTAAAATGATTGCTTGGTGTGTTCTAAGTACAAATTTAGATAATTCTCCCCAAATGAATAAACATAGAGCATTTACAAGCACTTGCAAACACCTAACAGTCATTGGAATTCAACAGATATGACCCACTTTCCAAAATTCACTAAAATAGACAATTTCCTAACATCATAAGATCGCATACCGGGTTCCCACATCACATCTTGTATCCCAGATCACATCCCATATCCTGAATCACATATGTTCAAACCTGGATCACATCTGGTAGTTACACCATTTCTTAGATCGCATGCGATGACCACTATATTTCTTGAGTCGCATCCCGTGTTTCCTGGATCACATATGGAGTCCAAAATTTTACCAATCACCTGTAGAGGATCGCATTTGAAGAGTAGTAATGTAGTTTCCAGAACCAAAATTTTTGTATTTTCAGATACCCATTTGGTGCAATAGTAAGATCTTGTTGTCAAAACACATCCATCTGATAATCTAAGAGAGTCATTTTTTAGAAGTCTTGTCACCTTGTATAGTCCAAATCTGCATTATCCAATTGTGGAGTTATTTTATCCTATCAGCTACAATCAAGTTCTCAGCTCAAAAATAGGGCACTTTGACACCCTTTGATGTAGAAACTTTCACATTATCAGATCCACTTACCTTTTTGGTTCCCAACTCATAAACATGGCACTTCGACACCCTTTGATTTTGGATCCATAAGAAAATTTCAAACCCACTATTGCATCCTTGGATTCACAATCAGACATTGCAAACATTCAGACCCACTTTCAATACAAGACACTCACTGATCCCTTAATTAGGTTTTCATGGTTAATATGAGACACAAATCTCACCATTTTGAAACAAACCCATTTGCAAATGAAGTACAATTTCTCACATTTGAAACATGAGAAACCTCAAGACTCAATCCCTTATTTGGAACAACACCAAGCACTAATCATACAATGACACCTGGAATACTAAACATGAATAACCAAGAAGATTTCCATTGGGATGAGAGACATGATTACCATGATAATAAAGAAGAACATGATGAACAAACACAAAACAACCAAGGAGAAACAAAATACCGTGAAACATATCAAGATTACGGTGATGATGAAGACCCTACAGATCAAGAATATCAAAGAGCTTTGAAAAGAAAATAATTCAACAAAATGCTTGAAAAAACCTTGGAATAAAACAAAGAAAATTAATTCCTAGAACTTTCTTCCCAAGGTGTAAAACTACCAAATGACTATGATGTAAGTCAACTTAAACAAAAAGAAGACCTTAGTCCTATGTCTATTCTAACAAGACAACTACTTGCCATGCAAGCAGAAATTCAAGAACTCAAGAAATCAAAGGACAAACCAACACAACAATACTCTTTGGAGCACATATTTCATTTCCCTTTTGACAAGGGACTAAAGATGATTCTATTTCCTAAAAATGTCACAATTCCAAAATATGACAAATACATGGGAGATTCTGACCCTCAAGATCATATGAGGGAGTTTTGCACCACTAGTATGGAGTTCATGCATGAGCAAACATAGCTAATGAGATTATTTCCATGAAGTTTAGGTGGACAAGCTATGGATTGGTTCTCAAAGTTACCTATAGGAATCAAAACATTTGATGAACTAGTGCAAAAATGCATACAACAATACTCCTACAATATCCAACACACAGTCAGAATGTTGGATCTATACAATACCAAACAAAAAATAGGAGAATCATTCTTGAGTTACCTAAAATGATGGAGAAGGATATTTGCATGATATTCTAGGAAGATACCTGAAAATGAAAAAATGGACATCTTTATTAACAACTTGGTTCCTGAAATTAATTTTCCAGTACAATTGGAAGGACCACCAAGTTTTGATAAAATGATAGACAGTGCCATCAAAATTGAGGTCTTGATTAAGAAGGGTGACATCACTATCAACAAGAAAAACAAAGATAGTACTATCCCACCAAAGATAAGTACAATATGGAAACAAGAATAAACATGTGGTTAATTATGGAGTGGTTGATACTCCTAATCCAAAACCTAAACCAAATGTTTTCAATCTTACAATGAGTCTTCAAATGAACATGAATATGAATCCTATTGTGACACCAATGGCAAGCAAGACCTTCAATAAACCTCCTATTCAAATAGAACCTTGGGAAAAAAGACCTACAAGGATATTTACACCATTGGGAGATACCTTGGAAGTGGTCTTAAAGTCGCTATTGGACAAAAAAATCATTATGATTCCTGATTCCAAACCTTGGGAACTAGAAGTAAAATCCAAGTGGTGGAATGATAATGATTACTATGATTTCCATCGCAACAAAGGACACAAAACCAACAATGGTATGAAGTTGAGACATGTTATTCAAGACCTAATTGAAGAAGGAAAATTCAAGGTATATGGAAATCACACAAACAATAATCATAAGGCATTTCAAACTCCATTACCTAGCTATGAAAAAGGAGAGTCTTCCAAGAGTAACAAAATTAACTACACATATTCTGATAATGATAATGTAATTCATATGGTGGAACCATGCGAATACTCCATCAATATGATCACTCTAAAAGGATTCAAAAACAAAAATGAATCTTCCAATGTCGTAACATGAAGTCAAGCTAAGCTCACTCTCAAAGGAGCTTCTACATCTAACACACCAGCTACGACTACAACAACATCTAAGCAAGTGGTATTAGCTCCAAAGTTTAATCTTGCAGATTAGTTACAAAAGACACCCACTCAAATATCTATCCTATAGTTGTTGAAAATCTCCCCTAGTCATAGGGAAATTATTGATCAAGCCCTACTTAGTACTAATGTACCGAAAGATCTAGATGTAGATAGATTCTAAGCTATGGTTGGTCACTTGAATTTCCCACATTACTTATCTTTTTTTGAAGAGGATCATAAATATTTAAACCAACCACATATCCAACCTCTACATTTAGAATTACTCATTCATAAACACCATGTCAAACGTGTCTTGATAGATGGAGGCATTGGTCTAAACATATACACATACAAGTTGATAAAATAGTTGGGCTTCTCAAAACATGTAGTTGATCCTAGAAGGAAGATAACAATCAAGGCTCATGATGAAGAAGAGAGATCCTCTAAAGGATTCATTGTCTTACCTATCAGAGTGGGACTAGTGGAGCAAGATGTCCTATGCCAAGTTCTCGATCTACCACTTGCATACAATATTCTTCTTGGAAGGCCATGGATACACTCAATCTACTTACCATCAATGTCTGAAATTTCCTCATAATGGAGTGGAGGTTACTATTCTAGAAGATACAACATACACTTGCAACAATCTCAAACAAATAGAAAGCATGGTTCCTCACAACACAAGGAAAACTCTAATAAGGAAGAGACATCCAAAGAAATGGTTTTGAAAAGCTTTGCTAAAAATATCAACATCCAGGAGACAAGCATGGGTGGATACAAGATGGAAAACCTTCATCAACAATTACACCATCCAATGGTAGTGCTCTAACTATACATGAGGGAACATGAATGGTCAAAGAAAAAGTATCCCTTGAAGAAGAAAACAAAGAAAAGGTTGTCTTACAATGGCTTTATAAAGAACCTGAAGAAGATGGAAATGTCAAACATGTTGAGATAGCTCCAAAAAAATATGGAAAGGGATATGAAATCATGAAACAAATAGGATACAAAGGAAAAGGACCCTTGGGACAAAATAAACAAGGACTTGTAGAACCTCTACACATGGGTTTTAGAAATCCTAAAGACAAGACTGGATTAGGTTTCAGGGAAGCAAGATTTCATCCAATAGCAAAAAGGGGTCCTATATTTGACACATCAGGAGACTCAGATGATGAAGAAGAGGTAGAAGGACAACCTATTTCCTATGAGAGGTTGCTACTCTTACAAGGAGACCTATTATCAAAAATTGGTGCTAATCTCAGACAAGAACCAAACAAAGAACAAGCAGAAGAACCTGAAGAAGAACAAGAACAAGAGTTTCCTATTTTTGACACACCTCATTTTGATGAGGAACCAGAAATGACAACTCCACAAGAACCATTGCAAGAAGAGCAGAATTATGCTAATGAAGAAGATGAAGTACCTATAACTATTGCCCACTTCTTGGGGGTTTTAGATTATAGTCAGATAGACTCACATGAATATGAATGGGATGTCCTTTTTGATGCTACCATGGACATATAAATTGATGTGGTATGCAATTTTTTTGCTAGAGTCTTGATTGAAGAAGGAGAGAGTTCTAATGCTAGACCACTAGGGTTAGATTTCCATAACACTAACATGAACTCTAATAATAACAAACATGACTCTAATAATCCTAACATCTATTTAGAATAAAACTTAATAGAACACATCTTGCAAGTTAATAATGTTGATAATAATGTGGTGTTGTTGCTCGAACCTACTAAATATTTTTCCTTAAAATACCCTGAACTAATAAATTGGGATGTGCCTACAACCACAAGCCTATTATCTTTTGACAATGACTATGCCATAGCCTGTTATCTAAATACTTGTAAACCCTTCCTTTCCTCCACTAGTGTAAAGATAGAAACTATGACTGAGGAGGATATCAAGTATCTCAGTCTCAAAATGAAAAACAAAAAGAGCAAGAGATATGGTGGTGAAAACCATGTAGTGGCAGTATCAGATACTAAAAGAGAAAAATAAAAAGACATATCTAATGGTGAAAACCTCCTATAGGCACCAAAGGATGGGGTTCTTGATATCCTCCCAAATCATTTTTAGGAAAGATCATCAGTTTTGATTGAACCTACACAACCCATTAATTTGGGAACAACAAAAGCTCCTCAGCTAGTTCACATTGCTCAATCATTGACAAAAGATGAAAAGATCCAATTCACCAATTTATTCAAAGAAAAGAAGATCAATTTTTCTTGGTCTTATTTGGATATGCCTAGGTTGGACACAAACTTAATCATGCATCACTTGTCTATTTTTCCTAATATAAAACCAGTAAAGCAAAAACTCAGAAAGATGAATCCACATGTGGCATTGCTAGTAAAAGCAGAATTGGAAAAACTGTTGAAGGCTGGATTCATTAGAGCTATTGATTATGTGGAGTGGATCTCAAACATAGTTCCTATTTATAAGGTAAATAAGTCCATCAGAGTTTGCACAAAGTTAAGGGATCTAAACAAGGCTTTCCCTAAAGATGACTTCCCACTACCAAACATAGATATAATTGTGGATCTGACAACTGGCTATGAAATGTATTCACTAATGGATGGATTTTTGGGATATAATCATATCAAAATTGCTCCTAAAGACCAAGAGACGATTGCATTCACATGCGCATGGGGAACATAGTGTTGGAATGTGATGCCATTCGGTCTTAAGAACGCACGTGCAACTTACTAAAGAGAAATGACCACTATATTCCATGACATGATGCATAAGAACATGGAGGACTATGTAGATGACACATTGGCTAAGTCAAAGATAAGAACTACACATATAGAAGATCTAAGAAAAATCTTTGACAGGATGGAGCAACATCAGTGGAGACTTAATCCTAAGAAGTGTGCATTTGGCGTATCATCTGGAAAACTATTAGGATTCATAGTTTTAGCAAAAGGAATTGAGGTGGATCTAACAAAGGTGAAGGCTATTCTTGAAATGAAACCACCTAGAAAAATTAGTCAAATGAGGATGTAACAAGGAAAGCTACAATCCATAAGAAGATTCATTTCTCAATTGGTAGATAAAGCACATCCTTTCACAAAGTCGATGCAGAAAGGAACCACATTCACTTGGGATGAGTAATGTGAAGAAAATTTTACCCAAGTCAAGAAATATTTGATGAATCCTCCAATCCTAATGGTACCAATTTATGGAAAACCTCTATTTTTCTACATATCAGCTACAAATACATCATTAGGAGTATTGCTTGCACAAGAGGATGAGACCAAGAAAGAAAGAACTATATACTATATCAGCAGAACTTTGGTGACATTTGAGTTGACCTATTAAATGATTGAGAAAGCATGCTTAGCAGTGGTGTTTTCATCTCAAAAACTTAGGCACTAAATGTTAGCGCAAAAGGTGAAGCTGGTGGCTAAAATTGATCCACTTAAATACTTGTTGAACAAAGTGATGCTGACAGGAAGACTAGCTAAGTGGGTCATAATCCTAAGTGAATTTGATATTGAATATGTAGACAGAAAGGCCATAAAAGGACAAGTGATTGTTGATCAACTTGTAGAAACACCATTAACATATGACAATTTGTTACTTGTGGAATTCACAGATGAATCTATCATGCACTTAATAGAACATCCTTGGAAAATGTATTTTGATGGCTCCTTCACACAACAGGGATCAAGAGCTAGATGCTTATTTATCACACCACAAAGATACAATATCCCCAAGACTTATAAAATGATCTTTCCATGCACTAATAACATAGCCAAATATGAAGCTCTTGTGAATAGGCTCAAACTTGCAATAAAATGGAAAATTATTGAGTTGCACATCTATGGAGACTCACAACTCGTTATCAATCAAGTAAATGGTGACTATCAGACAAAAGATGATAAACTCATGCCTTACAAGATAATGGTGGATGACTTGAAGAAATACTTTGACTTCATTACATTTCAACAAATTCCAAGATCAGAGAATAGAGTATTTGATGCGATGGCTACCTTGGCATCCATCTTACAATTGGAGGAACATCAATTTCATGATGACTTCCTAGTGGAAGAAATCCCATTTCTCGCTTATGACTCACCTCAATCCCGAATTGTTTGTGCCCTTGAAACCCAAGTATCATCCCAATATGCCCATATCTACTCTCATATAAAGGACCAAACAATCCTTGAAGGTTATTCCTAAAATGAAAAGAGACCCCTCATAAGAGCAGCATCACATTATGTAATCATCGCTAATGACTTGATTTGATGTAGTCTAGATGGCATGCTTCATAGGTGTTTAGATCATGAAGAGTCTAATCATGCATTAAAAGAAGTTCATGAAGGTGTGTATGGATCACACTCAAATGGTTTTTCATTAGCTAAGAAACTTTTAAGAATGGGGTACTATTGGATCACAATGGAAAAAGATGCTATCCATTTTTCAAAATATGCAAGAAATGTCAGATTCATGGTAACCTGATACATGCTCTAGCTAGAGAGCTGATTCCTTTCATAACACACTGGTCATTTTAGCAATGGGCCTTTGATTTAGTTGGTCATATCTATCCTAATTCATCAAACAGATGCAAATACATCATTACTGCAACTGAGTATTTCACAAAATCGGTGGAAGTTTTTCCACTATCTAAAGCAACTGGAAAACAAGTTTACATGTTTATCTTGAATTATATCATCTATCATTATGGCATACCCTCATCGATTGTGACTAACAATGGGGGTCAATTCAAAAACAAAGACATAGATGAGTTATGTCTTCAATTCAAAATAACTCAGCACTATTCCTCGATCTATTACCCTCAAGGTAACAGATAGGCTAAAGCATCAAACAAAACTATTCTAAAAATATTGCATAGGACAGTGAACAAATCAGGGAGAGACTGGCATTTACAAATCAATCCAAAATTATGGGCCTATAGAACTAGTATCAGAACACCAACTGGTGCAACTCCTTTTGCACTAGTTTATGGATCAGAGATAGTATTACCAGTTGAGGTAGAGATTCCATCACTAAGCATATCATTGAAACATCTAATCACTGATGAGGACTATAAAATCTCTAGACTACAAGAACTTGAATTGCTAGATGAGCACAGACAACAAGCATTTGATCACCTTAAAACTTATCAAAAGAGAATGTGAAGAGGATAAAACAAGAAAGTAAAACCAAGAAGTTTTCAGATTGGAGGTCTAGTCCTAAGAGAAAATCCTAAGAATCAACAGAATTGAGAACAAAAGGGAAAATTTGAACCCAACTAGCTAGGTCCCTTTGTCATTACAACATCATTTGGGTCAAGAGCCTATCAATTGGCTATGCCTGAAGGAGATGTTTTACTAGATCCAATTAATACTCTACATCTAAAAAAAATTTATGCCTGACATTCTTGAGATGGATCCTATACAATGAAGAGTCCTAAAAAAAGTTCAAAAACAACAAATATGGATCCTGGAAAAAAAAAAACAATGGAAAAAGTCTTGAAAAAATGACCATCTTGGTGAAAACCTAGCAAATAGGCACCTTGATGAGTCTAAAAAAAATAGAAAAAGATAAAAATAGAAAATAAAAAAAGTACCAAAAATTGGAAAAGAGAAAAAAGTGTCTTGGTGAAAACCTAGTAAGCAGGCACCATGATAGCAAAAATAGAAAAGGGTTGGCCAAGTGGTGAAAACCTAGTAAACATTCGCTACTTGAAATCAATGCTCTATCTATCAAGACAATGCTTGCACATTTGGCCTATGTAAATATCAGTTTGTGTATATCTTCCAGTCACTTTCATGACGTGCCAAATTGCTAATGAACTATCAAAAAATTGTGCCTTCCTAAGACTACAATCTGTCCACATTAGGGTCCTAGGTAAACTATTTTCCCTAGGGGGCATTGATCCAAATCACATTTGTTGATAGGATATTGAGTCTTCAATTGACAATAAACTACGAACAACGGTATTTTTCAATACCACCCTAGTCCGTAATTGACAATAAACTACGAACAACGGTATTTCTCAATACCACCCTAGTCTTCAATTGACAATAAACTATGAACAAAGGTATTTTTAAATGCCAACCACTGGGCCAAAATGTGTTTTTCAACACAATGTCATGATGAAAATAAGCTTTCTAAACACTAAACGGGTAAAACTCTTATAGATGAAGAAAAATTGATGATTGATAATAATTCTTATGCATGTGTTTGCAAGATTAATCAAGAGTATTTTTAAACACTATAATCACAGTTGTCTATTTCTTTTAAGAAAATACAATGATCATGTTAAAAGAATAACGAACTTTTTCTTATTATCAATTTTTGATTGTTATGCTTCCTTGAGTGACTCGATGTCTCTAGACTAGAGAAACAAGGACTGGGGGCATGACATTTTCTTTGTCTTATGTTTGTGGTAATAAATTTGATGATCTAAGGTAATCATAGGGAATGGGTGTCTACTATAAGTGCCTCCATCATGATTGGAACACCATTTATATCTTGACCTATTTCCTATGAAAGCCTTAGTGAGGTCAAATTTGTTTCCTGGCCTGTTTAAAAACTAACAATGATAAACTACTTCCTAGTAAGGTACATGGTAAATCAGATTATGCCCAAGGATATGAATACAAAATGAAAGGTCGATGTGGGTATATAATTACACATTGTGTATCAGAAAAGAAAATGGTTTTTATATCGAACAGGAAGTAATTGACAAAACATTCTAGCTATGTGCTTTAGTGTTTACGTTATCTTTCAACATGGCAAATAAAAAGGGATGTATTCATATTTTTTAGGATTGCTGAATCTATCAGTGAAAATTGTACTATCCTAATGAGGTCCCATTACAAATGCTCTATGATGATAATTGACCCATCTTGAATAAACAATGACTATCCTAGGTGTCTTAGTCTAGGTGCATTTCATTTAAGTTTCATATCATATTAATTTGCATTAGGTTCATTTAGATGCATTTCATGTCTTTAGTTGCATTGAAATTCATTTTAAAATTGCATTCATTTTAATATAGTTGGATTCATTTTAAGTTGCATAAGCATGAATGTGTGGATTCAACTATCTAAAACATTGATACAAGCTAAAAATCTATCTATAACATTTAAGGTGAGATGAAGATTCTAAGAACATTAATCAATTTCCCATGTTTGACCAAGCACATTATAAAATCATAAAGAACTGAAATGAAATGACTGAGTATAAACCACTGATATTCATTTGCATTCATAATCCATTTCATATCATAAAACCATTTGCATAATGCATCCATATTCATTCATACATAAATAAAAGTGAGATGTCCTTACATTGCATCACAATACATGTCATACATCCATACATTCATAAAAGCTTTAGAAAATAACAAAAATATAAGCATATATCAGTGAAATATATCATGATGTCATCATATCATCATCTAATTTGAATCTTGACCAAGTATGACAATCGCATAAATATCCAAGGCATAAGACAAATGTCAACATGTGCAAAAATTAAAAAACCATCAGAGATTGGATATTAGTATCACAGAAACAATATGACATCAAATTATATGAAACATCCATGTCAGAATCAACAGAAGCAATTAGTATATCATCATAGCAGAATATCAAAAATGTCCATATCAAAGCATTAAAGGATCATAATGTCAGCATCAGTATATCAAAGAAATGAAAGAAATGAGTATCAGAGTATCAGAAACATATGGAACAATGTGTCATGAAACAATAAATAGTCCAGAGGACATAAGAAAGTACATTGATAAAAAATGGTATAATATACATGATATATCCAATAAGGTACAAGTATATCAGTGATACAAAAATAAGAGTACAACATATCATGCCTTGCTAGCCCCCTAATCCTCTCATGGTGGAGGAGGAGGAGGAGGTCATTTTCTCTATCAGGAGGAGGTAGAGGCATGGCACGTACCCTTTGACTGTTGTGCTACTACTAAATACAATGGAGCTCTTTGAGCAATAGGAACCACTGCACAATACAATGTGAAATAGTATGTAGCCCTCTACCCTTGGTCAGTGGTTGTGTGGACATATATGTTCCTCTCTGCTCTAAGTTGTGTGAGCTAGGTGTCCCTATCTGCGCTCAGCTATGAAATCTATGTGTCCTTCTCTGCTCTTAGTTGTGCTAATTGTGCATCACACTCTGATAGCTAGGCTCGAAGGGTCACCATCTATAATCTTAGTGCAACTCTCTCTTGCTCTCATCATGTTAGCCTGCAACCATCTCCACCTAGAGGAGGATCTCTGGGTTCATCCTGCTAATCTATCTGATCCTCCCCACCTCCATCTTCCCTTTGTGCATGTGCATACCTATGCAACAACGACCCTATATCCCTCTAGGGAGGGGTAAATCTCAATCTATGCTACCACTGTTGGTCACCATCTCCACCAGAGGCCCAATGTCTGCTCCCCCTCCACCTCTATCATCTCCAAGTCTTCCATCATCCCCTCCATCTCCCCCATCCCTACCACCTCCACAAGCCTAATCTCTAGCCCAACCCCTGTCCCTAGCTCAGCCTCTGTCACCAACTCTAGCAGCTCGGCCTTGGACACCACCATCATCGGTAGGATCATAGTCCAGTGTATTCTCAATATGTAGAATCACCTCATCAAGAGTAGTGAATCGAGGATATGGATGCTGAGTGTAATGCATATGGTATGTATTTGTAACTCCTCCATCAAGAATCTTAGGATGGTAATCCCAGTCCACCTATGCCATATAAGAGATCTCATGAACAACAGTCTCAAAAATCAGTCTCGACCCCCACTGGGCCTCCTCATCTCGTATCTTGGCATAAATGGCCATCTCCTATGACACACTCTGCACTTGGTTGTACTACTTGTGAACACGACTGATAAAAAATCTCTCAACAATATATCTGGTTAGACCAATGAGATACCTGCTCTAATAAAAATATGGCATCTACCTGACATCAGATGGCCAACCCTCACAATCTACATATGGTCATCATACTATGTCTATAACATCATCTAACAGATGACACCAATACTCCAACTTGCCCAAGTGGGGATGTTGAATCAAACTAGAGTACATGTATATATATATGGTAGCCTAACATCACAATGTCCCTCCACTATAGGCCATGTGACAGGGATATGCTCCCACGTCCAGACCTGAAGAACTAAGCTACCACCAGTCATAGTCTTTGAGTGCTAATAGACTATCTCATGGAGCTCTTGATATAGATGTGTGAGGATGTAGCTCCCCCATGCATACCGCCCCAATGACTAAATCATCTACTAAATGACTCATGACCAGCCACACATGAATCCATGCTGGCCTCTATCAGGCATCAGAAGGCCACCTATCATTCCTACTAGATATATGGGAAGTGGTGCATACTTGGCCACCATGTGGTCCCAACTTAGATATCATCATGCAATGCTATCATCCTGAAAGAGCCTCCATGCGTCCACTATCACCACATGACCAGATGCCTCATACTCTATGCGAGTGCCCATAACTTGTTAGGAATAAGGTGTCTCAACCTTGGATAATTCCTATTCTTATTATTTGTTTTGTAAAATGTATTTCTTGCAAATAATGTTGATGTGTCAGCATCTTGAATTGTGAGTAAGGAGATCATGGCTAAAATGGTTATGATGGATTCCTATGACACGTAAGAGCTATGTCAGGAAGATTCAATGATAGGTGAAGACATGTGGCAATTGATAAATTTGAGTACTATACACTCTTCCCCAATCGTGGGGTTCGGGGCATCGCCCCAAAATTTTTTTGGGGGTTCCTATTTTCTCAGAGAATGGTAAAACCCTAATACGGTTATCTTTGGGAGTAGCCCTAAAAAGTGAAGTGCATGATATAAGCTTTTTTAGGGTTGCAAAGAGAGATGATGCGAGTGTATTGTTGGAACATTTTATGCTGCCGTGATTTGTCTTCAAGGGTTTAGAAATCTTCTGAAAGAACTTGCATTGCAAGTGTAGTCTAAGCTGTAATAGTTTTGATCAATACATTGTGCAAGTTTTGGAGTGCTGGGGTTTTTACCGAAAGGTTTCCCCAGGGTATATCATTGTGTCATTCTCTATTTTTCTGTATGTATGGTATGTGGTTGCAATATCTTTGTTAAAGTAGTTAACGAATCTGAAATTGTAAGGATTTAAAAGATTTTGCACAATACTCTCCTATAGAGATTAGCGTAGGAAGCTATTTCCGCACCTGAGTTTCCTTACATAACTGAAACATGAAGTATCCTCCAGATATCCTTTGGATTCAAAGTCATCTCACCTGTGGGAAGATGAAATGTGTTGTGCTGCAAGTGTCACCGCTCTGCAAGCATTGTCAAAAGACCCCGATTCACCAAACATCGGGTAAATCCACCATGCTCCATAAACCACATCTAGCAACAACACATTGCTCCTCATCAGACAATCATTGATGTAACTCCAAGACTTGGGTAGGCCAAGGGCATTTGAATGCAATCACCTCAAAATCAGTTTGCGCAATAGAAAATATGGGCACCATGTCAGCGTTAGACAAAAAGAATTGACTAAACTTTGCTCAGAAGGATCAAAATAGACAAGTACAGTTGGCTAAAAATTCAGAAAATAGAAAACAAGGCTGATATCTTAGATATGATCCAAGAAATCCAAGATGTGATCCTTTAATTGGGTGTGATCCAAGAAATCTCAAATGTGACACTAGAAATTTGGGAAGCGATTCGAAAATCAGAGGCAACCTTGGATTAACCAGATGCGACAAATTGACAAATTTCCTAAAATCTAGTCAAAATTCATTGAATATGACCTGGCTGGGTGCGATCCTTGAAATCCCAGATGCAATCTAGGATATGGAGAAAGACAGGGTGTGACGCGAGATTAACTAGACGCAATCCTATTTACGGGATACGAATGAAAAATATATTGGCTACAAAATGCATAGAAATGCATGAAATTCAAAAATTTAAATTTGACAAGGTATGTTGTCAAGTACTCGTATGTGGTGTGTAATGTGGCAGTCTATTGTGTCCCCTAGCCATCTCAAAATGATGTTTCTCCATAGGGTACACCATCTTCTCTCAGAGCTTCATAAAAATCAAAGGTGAAAAGTGAAAATGAATAGTCAAAATGGGCTTTTTGACCTATTTAAGCCTCCCAAGGGCTCCAACACTCTAAGGGACATTATTGATAAGATGTCACAAAAGTTCAATATCGGGGCCGAAATCAAAATAGGTGCCCTATATCAATAAAATGCAGTCAAAATAGAGTTACAGAGCAAAGTCAACCTCTAGAAAGTACAAGTCAACTATGGTCAAATTGTAGTCAAATGGGGGCAAAATGAGAAGGAATGATGTTGTTAACAAGGTAAATCAATTTGGAGATGAATTTTACTCAGATTCTTGGTCAACAAAAATCAAATTTCAGTTAAACGCACTTAATAAAGGATGAACAGAGTGCAATTAATGCACAGGAAGCTTACCAGAAGCTATGAAAAGTGATTTCCTCACTAAAGTATCAAATTTCTATGCAAGAATATTGCTTAAACATAGGTCAAACTTGATCAAATCTCTCAAATTATTGGTCAAACTTGGTCAAACAATGTTTCTTTAACACTAAAATCAATCTAAATGGCTTGATAACACTTTCCAATTGATTTATGCTTGATCCAGAATCATTTCAATTACCGCAATTATTTCTACATGCTTGAATACCATGATTTTATTCAAATTTGTTCTAATTTTGGTCCTGAGGGGGCATAATCATACTGCAATTCAAATGCTTTGAATCAAATTCTTCAACACTAGGGGCATGACAGTTTTCTTCAATCAAGTTGAGGTTGTTAATCTTTACAACATAGATCAACTTCATCACTTTAAATCAAATTGATTATTTGTCAGCATGATCAGTTACTGCAAACCAAATTCAACTAAAAATTCTTTCCAAAATCTCTTATCGATTTTTGATCAATCAAGCTCGGAATCAATATGGTCAATTCTCATCCAATCAAGTTTAGAATTGATAGTTTCTAATCAAGTAGGATTTCATCTGATCAAGCTCAAAATTCTCAAATTCAAAGTAGTTATCGTTACTGCTCTCTAAATCTTTCAAAATAGATTCACTGCTCTCTAAATCTCCTTAAAATCAGAGTGGCCCTCACTGCTCTCTAAATCACTCAAATTTAGAGTAGTTCTCACTGTTCTCTAAATCTCCATGAATCATGCTTTAAATCAGATTTTCTTTGAATCCCTGTGCTATTCACAAAGCAATTCAAAGAGGGGAAAATGTAATCACCTAAAATTGGGCTAATAGAACCTAAGGCCCTAGTTTCCCTAGTTTGAAATAATACCTTAATTATGCTAATTTGATCTTTGATTATTGACATAATCCTCAAAGTTCAATCAAATCAATAAAATCTCAAATCAAGCATTTACCACCAAGTTTTCAAGAAAAAAATGAAGTCAATTAACTCTAGGCCTAATTAATTAATTCAATCCCACCAAATTCATGGCTAGAGTAATTAATTAAAAGAAAAAGATAAATCCCTCTTAATTCAACAAACACATTTTAATCATTAAGGGACAATCACATGGATCAAGGATCAAGCTAAGATGCATCTCAACCATTCAATTCCTCCTACAATCTATACAAGAGAATTTTCAAAGGCTCGTTCTCCCTACTTGATGCTTGAATTTTACCTTCTTGATGCTTGAATTTTAGCTTCCTAATGCTTGAATTTTAGGTTTCTAACTCTTTGCTTGTGATAGTTGTTTGTATACTTTCATGCTTAATTTCATATGCTTTAGCTAATTAGAAAACCTCTCAATTGGGCTTATAGTAAAAGAATTAATGGTTTAATGCTTAATTGTGAGGTATTTTCTAGATTTAGCTTCTTGCATGTTTCATTTGAATCTCTCATTTTAGTATCATATTGTCATTGTTTAGGGTTAAAATCTGAGAGCTACTAACACCCTTTTCATACTTGTGCTAACTAGACAGCAATAGGATAATTTCATTTGTTGATTTCCTTAATTTTCATGCTTAATTCTTCTAACAAATGATGCAATGTCCTATTGAAGTGTTGTGTTGCAAGTCCACAACACACACACACACAATATTCTAATTTGATTTCCTTGTCTGCTACCTTGTCTCTCAAGAAGTGATACTTGATGGAAATATGTTTAGTTTTGGAGTGCATCACTAGATTCTTTGACATATTCACTGTACTAGTGTTATCACAATGGATAACCACAGGCTCAGCAAAAGTTATTCCAATATATGTGAGCATTTATTTCATCCAAACAATCTGAGTGCAATTTATGGTAGCAACAACATACTCTGATTCAACAGTAGATTGTGCTATGCAATCTTGTTTCTTACTAAGCCAAGAGACCAACTTTTTCCCGAGAAAAAATACACCACCACTGGTACTTTTTCTATCATCAATATTTCCTGCCGAGTCAGCGTTACTATAAGCATGAAGTTCAAAGCTATCATTTTTGTCATACCATAAGCCATAGTCTATGGTTCCTCTTAGATACATCAATATCCTCTTCACAATAGCTAGATGTGTTTCTTTAGGTTCTGCCTGATATCTAGCCACAATTCCAATAGCATTAACAATATCTGGTCTGGTGTGAGTCAGATATTGTAATCCTCCAACCATTGATCTGCACAAAGTCTAAAAAAAATAGTTTGATTCATCATCAATTGTTATCTTATTAACAGTCACCATAGGTGTTCCTACTAGTTTACAGTCCTCCATTCCAAACTTCTTTAGCAATTCTTTGAGATACTTGGTCTGAGAAATAAAGATACCATTCTCATTCTAAGTTATTTACAATCCAAGAAATAATTTCATTTCACCTATCATGGACATCTCAAATTCACTTTCCATTTCTTTAGCAAATTTCTTACATAGATCATCATTGCCTCTAAAGATAATATCATCCAAAAAGACTTCTATTATCATGATTCCATCTTCACTAATTCTTAAATATAAATTATTGTCTGCATTACCTTTTCTGAATCCAAGCTGAAGTAGGTACTTATCTAACCTTGCATACCAAGCCCTAGGAGCTTGCTTCAGCCCATACAGAGCTTTCTTTAACTTGCACACCATGTCTCTATCTTCACATAGAGGAAATCCATTTGGTTGTTCTATATATACTTCTTCTTCAAGATCTCCATTCAGAAATGTAGATTTCACATCCATCTGATACACCTTGAAGTTCTTATGTGCAGCATAAGCCAAGAACAATCTTACTACCTCTATTCTAGCAATAGGAGCAAATTTTTCTTCAAATTTGATGCCTTCTTGCTTTGAGTATCCTTTACATACTAGTCTTTCTTTGTTTCTTACAATAGTTCCTTCTTCATTCATTTTGTTTCTAAAAACCCATTGTGTTCCTATTACATTTTTGTTTTCAAGCCTAGGAACCAATTCCCAAGTATCATTCTTCTTTATTTGATTTAATTCTTTCTTCATGTCTTTTAACCAAGATTCATCTCTGCATGCTTCATCTGTAGTTTTTGGTTCAACTTGAGAAATCAAACAAATGTATTCTCTAGCCCTTGATCTAGTTAGTACTCCCTAACTAGTATTGCCAATAATTTGATTTTTAGGAAGGTTATTCTTTACATACCTCAGTGTTTTAGGAGTCTTTGTAGCCTTACTTGTGCTAGCATCACAAGTCTCTTTTTCACTTTCTACCTCAACAAGCTCTTCTCCTTCTACAGTGGTAGTAGTTTCTTTTATCTCTAAAATCTAATTACTGTCATACATTCTTTCTTGTATCTAAAACTTCTCATCTATTCTTACATTTTTACTTTCAATCATCTTCCTCAATCTTAGATTGAAACATTTGTAAGCTCTTCTCTTAACAGAGTAACCAAGGAAAATTACTTCATCACTTCTAGCATCAAATTTCTCTATCTCATCATCTCTCTTGATATAACACCTACTACCAAATTATATTCTAAAATATTTTATAGTAGGAGTATGATCAAACCATAATTCATAAGGATTCCTATTTTTACCTTCTCTGATCTGAATTTTGTTCAATGTATACACTATTGTTCCAACAACTTCTCTCCAATGTACATGAGATACATTTCCTTCAATCAACATTGTCCTAGAAACATCAAGTATAGTCTAGTTCCTTTGCTCTGCTATCTGATTTTATTGTGGAGTCCTAGGAGAAAATGTTTGTCTCTTTATCCCATGCTCTTCATAGTATGAATTGAATAAGTCTAAAGTAAACTCTCCACCTCTATCTGACATCAAACACTTGATCTTTAAACCTGATTCATTCTCTACTTTTTCTTTGAGCAACTTGAATTTATCAAATGCCTCTGATTTTTCTTTCAAATAAGTGACCCACATCATTCTAGAGAAATCATCAACAAAGAGTATAAAATACCTTTCACCATAGTATGATTTTGTCCTTGTAGGTCTACATAGGTCTGTGTGTACTAGCTCCAACTTCTCTTTTGATGTGTATGCTTTTCTTTTGTAACTGTTTCTAGTCTATTTTCCCATGAAACACTCTCTGCAAACAATGTTAGATGGTTTCACAATCTTTGACAAATCTCTCACTACATTAGTCATACTTGCCTTTACAATGTTATCAAAATTAACATGACAAAATCTCCTATGCCATAACCAACTGTCATCAACCTTAGCAACAAAGCAAGAGGCTCTAGATGTATTTAATTCAAATACATTACCTATAGACTTGGTACCGGTTGCAATCAGCTTACCTTCCTTACTTCTGATAAAACATTTTCCATTGACAAAACTTAATTGAAACTCTTTATCCATTAATTTTCCAACACTCAACAAGTTATGTTTTAACCCTTCAATATGCAGTACATTATCTATATTAGTCTTTCCATCTAGAGTAATAGATCCTACTCCTATGATAGATTTAGGAAGATTGTCCCCAAACCTCACAACACCACCATCATACTTTACTAATTTAACAAACTTGTTCTTATCACCAGTCATATAATGAGAACAACCACTATCTATAATCCATTCAATTTTCTTGTCAACATGAGATACTAAAGCTTTTTCCTCATGCACCGATTCATCTCTAATAGCAACAAATCTGATCTCTTCACAATCTAAATCATCATCATCATAGATGCCTTCACTAGCATAATAACATTCTTTGTCCCTTTTAATATTTTCATAATTAGGTTTGTACTTAGGAACTCTTGCAGGACATCTAGATGCAAAATGACCTACATTATTGCATGAAAAACATTTCAAGGGTAACTTTCCTTCAAATTTTCCCATACCTCTTTTTTCTCTTCTAGTGATCAATGGAAAAAGTTCATCCATCTTTCTTTCTTCTGCCATTATATATTCCCATTCCTCAACATACTCAACAATCTCTTCTTTTAGGTCTTCTTTTTTGGTGCTCAAAAGTGCAGATAATTTCTTGTGTAGATGCCTTAAATGCAGTTTCAACTTTAGGTACAATCTCTCCTAATTCTGTAGCTTCAAAGGTAGTTAGCTTGCAATCAACATCTCTCTGTTAAAGTTCGGAGTCAGAGGTATATTTTCTTGAATAGACATAGCCTTGAACTTGTAAGTAGGTGTCAAAGATCTAAGGATCTTCGTAATGACTTCATCTTCATCATAAGTGCCTTTGTAGTTTCTGATTCCAACTACAACTTTTGTAACCCTTTGAACACAAGCCCTAATGCTTTTATCCTCATTCATTTGTAGCTTCTCCATCTTTTTCTTCCATTTTTGCAACTCTACTTGTTTGGTATACGTGTCTCCCTCATATAAAGCTTCCAATCTTTCCCAAATCAGGAATGTTGAATCCAAGTCTTTAGCTTTAGTAAACTCTCCTTCAGAGAGTGCGCTAATTAATGCTTCTCTTATAATCATGTTAAGTGAAAATATATTATTTTCATCCTCAATAGTTGTTGTCAATTCATCTTCAGTCTTTATAGCCATCTTGTTCCTTGTAATCAACCAATAGTCAATCCCCAAATAAAATAGGTGAGTTCGCATCTTGTTCTTCCAACTGTCAAAGTTTTCAGGATCAAATTTCGGACTATCCTTCCTATAGAATGCCACCTCCAAGATCACCTCGAGCTATTAAGCTTTCTCTCTAAGGACCACTTGCTCTAATGCCAATTGTTAGGAATAACAATCCACAATACAACTGAGAGGGGGGTGAATCAATTGTATAATAAATTATTAAATTTTAAACTTTAAGCAGCAGCAATATTAGATCCAATGAATATAATGAATGCCAACACAATAACACAATATTTTGGTCTCAAGGAAACCCTGTTAAAGGTAAAAACCCCAGTGGGAATTAGCACCCAGAAATAATGTACTAAGAGTATAGTTATCCTTGTTAGAAGATATAGCCTTGTTAGGAGCTTATTGAAGTATTATAGTACATAGTCCTTGTTAGAGGCTTTACTCTATTAGGAGTCAAGAACAAAAGGGAGGGCTCACTGCCCAAGGCTCACTACTCGAAGAAGGTTAATTCCACCTTTAGAACTCACTATTTAGAACACAAGTGTCTATGAAGAAATAAACAATCTTTTGAACTATCTTAGTAGCAACTATCTTCGCTTGATCAATTCCAATGAAGTTCACCCAACAAACCTCTGCTCTACATAGAACAAACACAAGTTCATGGCTATCATAACCGTTATATATCATCTTCTTCTCATCCATGTATTTTCCAAAGAAAAGACCTTTCATTTATACCTTATTACAATTCTCATAAGAAGGTCGGCCCATAAGGCTTTCCTAATTACAAACAATTACATAAACCCTTGCTAAGATACAAATGGTATCTAAAAAAATTCTACAATGATTATATTACAACAATTTAGGACTGACATCCTAAATTCAAGTTCGTCATCCATCATGCATGCTACATCTATGTGGTTGGCTTCCAAATATATCACCTTCCAGAGTACATGTCACAGCTGATATCATCCTGCATTATGTACCTCACATAGTTCATAGAACATTCTTCAATACTCTACCTTTCATCTATGAAGTTGACATGCACTGATTCCACATCGCCTGAGGACTATACACAAAACTCAGAGACTAACTCTGACATTTCTCACTATCACAGTCAGTGATTAGTCTTCACCAAAACATTTGTGAATCATCTAATATGAAACATTTCATGATGCAATCTTGGATATAAGATCACAACACACTCCTAAACTCATATTAGTCTTCATAGAATTTAAAACATCTGTACAGTGTCCATACACTATGATAACCAGTCTGATCTCCTCACATAAACATATGTTGACATCAGTGACAAAACATAAATGACAACAGTATGAGTTCCTATTCAGTAACATAGTGATTAAACATATTAAATGTCTCAATCACCTCTCCATGCATTAGCAATATCCAATAGATGCTTGCAAAGGTTGGAGAGATTGGCTTTGCAAATTATCTTGTCAACTATTGGGCTTTTGGAGTAGTTTTAATATAACTACTTTTGTTTTTATTTTTAAATTTTAAAAATCACAATTCAGTTGTCAATTGTGAATTTTTTATTACAACATTAATCTTTCTTTCACTCAATATTTTACTTCTTAAATTTACTTTTCACCAATCATAACCTTTTTCATTCACTTTTCACAACTGATAACCTAGTTATGAATTGTGAATTTTGATTTCACAATGCAAAACTTAGTTGCTTCACATTTACTATTTACCAATCCTATCTTACACATGCATTCACTTTTCACCATCGATAACTTACTAGCACTCAATTTTTTTTTAAACTCACAACTTTGTTATGAGTTGTGAATTTTAATTTCACAACCTTTGACTTGTCAAAATCATAACCTCCTTGCATTCGACTTTTCAAAATCACAACCTAGTGAGTTGTGAGTTTAGAATGCACAAACTTTTAATTTTTAAAATTTAGAAAAGTGAATTGAATTAATTTTAAATTCAATTTTATTTTAATTATCCACTTCTTTTTCTCCCGTTTAGAAGTTTTATCATAATTTTGACTAGGAGGGAATTTGAACTTGAAATTTGACCCAATCATCAATGAGGTGAGGTGACAAAAGTTTAAAATTTTAATGTCTGAAAATTGGGAAAAACACTAAGTCTTAGTTTCTAGTTTTAAGTTTTAAGTTTTAAGTTTTAAGTTTTTGTTCCTTCCTATTCTTGGGAGAGCAATAGTCTATAAAGACAATATTGTGTTATTGTGTTTTCATTAAGTTTTCAATGTAATGAGCTTTGCATACAACTCAATGTCAGGAAAATCTAATTCTAGTTTTCATTCAATTAGTGTTGTTATTTAAAATATTCATGAAGGTCTTTGCAAGGTGTTTGGGCTTTCCTTTGGGCTTGTCTAAGTGGCAGTTCTTTTCAATCCTTGAAGTCAAGTTCTTTAGGGTTTTTGTCTTCTCCTACTATGATTGTCAACTTGTTCTTGGTTGTTCTATGTGTAGATGTCATTTCCTCTGGTCTTTATTCAAGAACATTTTTGTGAATAGTTTGAGGAAGTGCAGAGATGACACAATGAGCAAAATTTATGACCTCACAAAATTGGGATAGAAAAATGCCAATGTTACATAGTTTTTACCAATCTTGCGAGTCTCTTTCCCTTCAAATTCTTCATCTTCCAAAGTCCACTCACTGTAGAGAGTGTCAAAAATCATCATCACAGAATTTCAAAGTCTATTGGACAACAAACACTCAAGGAATCTCACTAGTATGCCACAGGTTGACATTGTGGAGTTTCATATATACATCCATGTGAGATTTCCCCCTCCATGTTTCATCATGGTGACATATATCCAGACCATGGTTTCATGATCATATAGTAATGGGGTTCACCTCCTTTAAGGTAAAATGATGTTTTTCTAGTTAGCAGCAAGTCTCGACGTAGTTTGGATCAAAATAAAATCACCCATACACACGAAAAGTGAGGAAACATTGTGAGTGGGGTGGGGAATTTATTCTATCATAATGGAAAAAAGGTTGCAAAAAGAACATATGGCATCCATGATGTGCACATTGAAGGAGAATAATGATGTGGAGATTGGCATGCTAAGACAACTATAGTAATCACAATGATGGCTCTTGTAGATGGCACAAATGTAGGACCCTTCTTGATGACATTTTCTAGATTTGGTTTAGGAACATCTCTTTAAAAGGCCTAAGGGAGAATTGCAAACGGAGTTCAATTGAATCTAGAATTTCCATTCTAAGAGTATTTTATTCACGACTTGGAAGAACACTTAGAAAATAATTGTATTTCATTTTTTCAAAGCCTTGTATTTTATACATAATCAATAGAAGAGATATATTGAATTATGCCTACTTTTGATTTTAATGTGTGTTTATGCTATTTTGGAGAGGATTTAAGATTTTGTGTCAATTCTGAATGAGTACAGCTATAATTTGTTATTTTTAGTCTCTTATAATTTATAAACACATTTACAAGTTATTGGATCATGTCTGGTTACTCTTTCGGTGCTTGTAGACTATGGTTATACTATGCCATTTGTGAATGAAGTTCTTTTGGAAAAGTTGTTTTAGTGTGATAATAAGGACATTTCCTACAAGCCTTAGTGGGTGCTTCTCATGGAAAGATATGAATATTTTGGCCTATGTCTAGGATCTTTCCATCACATTCTCAATCCAACAATGAAGAGTATGTGGCATTTTGTGCTCAAATATGGGGTCCTATGTTCATATTATTTTTAATGGGAACTCAAAGGGTTTCAAAATCTCTTGCACACAACCTTAATTTTTGTTTAATTTTGTTTTCCCTTTCCCAAATCTCCAATGAGAAGAGTTGGCTTATATAAAACCCCTGAGGTTCCTTTGCAAGGCACATTCTTGTCCCACTCTTGCAAAGCTTTCAGACTGCCCTCATTTAGGTGGGATCCTATTTGCGGGATCAACTATTTTCCTAGCATGCTTGGTGGGGCAAAGCTTTCACAATTGGAGAAGTGGTGGATTCTTCACTATTTTCAGCCTTCAAGAGGCAAGTTCCAAGCACTTGGTGACTTTGTAGCCCAAAAATTTGGGTGACTCTGATGGTATCTATTGAGTCCCCTATTTGAGCAACCCCCTTCTCTTTTGAAATATCATTAGTGGATCCTTTTTCTCCCCCTATGCTTTGAAATAGAGGGATATTGTGTACAATATTTTTGCCCCTCCTTTCAATGAAAATTTAGGAACTTCTCCTCCCTAACCTCAATATCAAGCCAAAAATAATTCTAAGTTTTCTCCATATTTCCTTGCTACATTTTATTTTGAGCACTTTTCTAATAACTACTACCTACTTGGCCCCTCATATGCCTACTCACCATAGGAGGTTTCTCTCAACTCCTATCAGCACACTTACCCTCCCACCCACAACCAAAATGTGGGAAGCTAGAAAAATATCAGTTGTAGGGAGATATTGCTAAATCTCTAAGTAGAGTTGAAGGCTATCAAGGAGGATAAGAATATTATCATTGGTGAGAAGAACTTACTTACCAGGATCACATGCTACAACAACAAGTTGAGTTCCTTAGAAAGAAACAAGAGCAATTTATTGCAAGTGTAAGCCACTGAAAAATAGAAAAGGACTAGGTAGTTAACTGCTATGAAAGATTTAAATCCATCTAGTTATGAGCATCCCTTTTGTCATAATTAAGGGGAAAAAATTCATAGGAAGAGGGAGAAAAATAAAAAGAAGTAGAGGAAAAGCTACAAGAGGATATTGAGAAGGTTATTCCCCAAAAAACCTCTCCGTGGACAAGAGACATAAAGAAAATGAATAAGAGGAATATTCAATCCCCTTGTTTGAGGAACTTCCTTTCTTTGTTGATATGGACGAGATCAAGTAGAACGATGACAACATAGTAAAGAGAATAGTTGACTTGAAGAGGAGCTTCTTATTCTTTCAAGATTTTATTGGGATGCCTATGTTACAAAGGAATCTCTTGGGATAAAGGGAATCATAGAAGAGATTGATGAAGAGGATGAGTTCACTAGTAAATTTTAGCTTATTTTTCGACGAGGATTAGTCATTTTTTAGATGATAATTGGTCAACCAAATGACCATAATTGTTGTCAAAGTTTTTTCATCTATTATTTGACATATTATCCCTGTGTCAAAATTGCAACAGCTATAGAGGTTGAATTATCGACGGACCCGTCATTGACATAATCACTTCAACCTGGAAGAATTATCAGCCATTCCTTTCATCTATGTGACCAATGTTGGTCAAAATTGCGATGATGTATGGTTAGAATAGTCATCGAGTGTATAGCATTCTCGTCAAAATGACAGATCGATGTTGGTCAAAATTGAGATGAGGAGTGGACGAAAAAGTGATAGAAAATTTATTTTATATATATATATATATATATATATATATATATATATATATATAATCAAATTAGGCATAGCAATAAACTTTTAATTCTTTACAAATAGTCACTTCTCTGCTCGTGAAGACACGGTTTGGTGTTTATATTATTAAACTCTCTATTCAATGCAACATTGATAGGAAAAGCATTCATTGATTGGTATTATAAGTTTTGATAATTCCATGTACTGATTATATTGTTTTGAAGTCTTAAAATCAAAGAATTTCAGTCCTTTTATTGACTATTCTTGTACAGTGCTTGGTGTGCAAACAATCTTTGTCTGCAAGTTTTGATCATTCCATGTACTGATTATATTGGTTGGATATCTTGTTATTAGTTGAAAGTGTGTATCATGGTTCTAAACATCAAAATTTATATGAGAAACATCAAGTTTCATGATAAGTTTCATGATTAATTTTCTTGATATGGTAGATTCATTTAATGGGTTTTTCACCAATTCATGGTGTTCATTATTCTAACACTAGACATCATTGTCCTTGGGATAATCTCACTATTTCAAAGATGTGAGATCTTTTCATTGCTATCAAAAAATAGATCTACACATATGTTTAAGAGGAGAGTAGTTACGGTGAAAAAAATAGAGATCAACATATAGAAGTAGGTGTTTTTCACCATTGAATCTATGTCATTGGTTTAGTTTGAGCTTCACTTGGTTTCAAGAATAGTTTAATATTATCTACTTAAAAGGGCCAACCACGTGAAGGTGGAAGCTCATTTGGCCCCTCCCCCCCTAACATTACTCTAAATTCCCCATTAACATCTAATAACATTCATTCATTCTGGCCTCCACTGCATATACCTCTTCTCATAATCTAAAAACTCTCTATCATTGATTCTCATCAATGTACAAATAAAATTGTGATAGAAAATGCTTAATCCCTAATTAAATATTTGACAAATATAATTGTGACAAAACACTTAAAGAATATGGAAAGCTCACAATGTTTAGAGACACACTTGACTCCAAGTGCCATGTACAACAAAAATAATTTGTCCAATTTGGATAGTAAGTCTAATTTAACTATATATATATATATATATATATATATATATATATATATATATATATATATATATATATATATATACATATATATATATATATATATATATATATATATATATATATATATATATATATATATATATATATATATATATATATATATATATATATATATATATATATATATATATATATATATATATATATATATATATATATATATATATATATATATATATAGATATATATATATATTTGAAAATTGACATCATAATGAAAATTGAAAATTACAACTTACATTATTTAGCATAAGTTTCAGATGCAACTCCCAAAATTTTGCATACATAGATGTTAGCAAGTGATCCTTCTTAGCTGTTGTTGGTATGTATTTTAATCTAAAACATTAATAGCTAAGAAGGATCACTTGCCAACATCTATTAAATACAAGGTACTCCAACCATTGCCATCATAATAAATCCAGTATGCTCTTGTGTGATCTAGTATGCTCTTATATGATCCCAAACCTGCAAGGATAAAAAGGTATGATGTAAAATGTGTTATCAAGCACTAACCAAATGATCACTAGCACATTTCATGCATGGATGAGAAACAGTATCCAAAGTTTCTAAATTCTAAGAAGAAGTATGAGTGGAGGCCAAAGAAGGGATATTTGTGAAGGTTTCATAGAGCTTCTCCTTAAATTATTGAGCTTCTCTTTGTTTTGAGAATATTTTAGCATTCTCTACTAAACAAGGCCAACCACGTGAAGGTGGAAGCTCATCTAGCCCCTCCTAGGAGCCTCTTATGACCCTTTACGACATTTTAAGACCTCTAAGATGTATTTTTAGGGATTGTAAAGGGTCGTAAAGGGTCATAAGGGGTCCTGGGACACAACAGTTGAGAAACATAAATCTAGGCATCATGGTCACAATTTTTTGGAAACACAACATAATTGAGTGGTATACCTAAATGATGCAACACAACCACTACTCCTCCAGTTCTAATTAGACATTGCGGGATCCAAAAACCAAAGATAAGGAATAAATTTAGAGAGTGAAGGAGGAGGGACATAATGACTGAAATGATATAGGGACCCTATATTATTTTGGTCATCATGGCCCTCCTCCACTCTCTAAATTTATTCCTTACCTATGGTTTTTGGATCCCGCAGTGTCCAATTAGAACTGGAGGAGTAGTGGTTGCGTTGCATCATCTAGGTATACCATTCAATTATGTTGTGTCTCCAAAAAATTGTGACCATGATGCCTACATTTATGTTTCTCATCTATTGTGATATCTACATTTATGTTTCTCATCTATTGTGATATCTACATTTATGTTTCTCATCTATTGTGATATCTACATTTATGTTTCTCATCTATTGTGATATCTACATTTATGTTTCTTAGTTGTCTTGTTTATGTGCATGTTCTTTATGTGTTTGGCTTCTCTCCCTCGCATCCAAAATAAGATTTTCCCACTCTGAATCAAGAATGCACGTGCAACAGGTATGTATGTTTTATGAAACACCTATCCACAATAGAATGGGAAGACATCTTTCTATCCTGGGCCTGGATCCTTCAACAATTAGCTTGATAATAAGGTTAATTTTTCATTTTGTTTAATTTTATATTGAAAATCACAACAAAGTCATAAACAAATTTTTTTATGAGTTTATCAAAATATGTCCAATGTATCTACTTGAAATTCTAAAAAAAAAAATTAGTATCTACAATAGCCCTCTATTAACCACATTTACACATATGGTCCCAACAAAGTAGTGCACAAACTACACAAAGAAGGCATCATAGAAATATGATTTCTACTTTCCCCATTGAAGAAATCTTGGTGGCACTAGCTACCTCTCGAGCCTTGCACAAGTTGCACTCATTTCCTAAATTAGGTATAGATTTAGATGGGGTAGATGTAAATGTGGTTTCATCAACCCACTGAAAGTATTGACATCCACTATTTCCCTGCAATACCAAATGTACATCAGTTCTTCATAAAAGGATTAGTTGTCATAGTATTTTTAAACATAAAATATAATTACGTATCTAGACCTTTTTCCTATTTGGGAAAACTCAAAATTGACACCCAGGATTACTTCTTGTGCGTGACATCTTCAACATGCATGGGCCAACACCACATTGACACATAGGCACATTGATCGAAGTCATCGACTCTATTTCGACAAATATTGCATTATCACAAATATTGCATTGTCATTATTTTGTTCATTCATATTGATTATAATTACAATAAAAAGAAACATACTAATGTAGACTTGCACATTTTTTGGCTAAGTCAAAGTCTTTGGTTTAAATCACTAGACACTCAAAACAAAATGACAAACCAAAGACAACCATGCAATAAAAAGCAATTACTAAGGAACCAAGGAACTAATTATAATTGCAATAAAAAGTAACATACTAATGTAGACAAAATCTCAAATGGGAAGACATCTTTCTAGCCTGGGCCTGGATCCTTCGAATATTAGCTTCATAATAAATGAAGCAGATGAGAGTTGAGCAATTAGCTTCCCAAGAAAAATCTCATAAATCTCATAAAATCTTCATGTGCCCTTTGCACATACCTAAATGATATATTTGAAACAAGGGTAAAGCTAAAAGAAGCTAATTTTGCATCATAGTCTATAGTTATTGTAGCAACAGAGCATTAGGTGCCACCTTTAGCACAATATGATCATCACTAGACAGGTCTGTATGGTTTATGAAGTATGGTCATTGTACGAATTTGAAGTAGATGACTTACCACTAAAGGTACTAAGGAAACAAGAATGACAACTACATTGACCAAACTTCATAAAACATATAGACATGTCTAGTGATCATATTGTGCTGAAGGTGGCGCCTAATGCTCTAGTGCTACTACAACAACTATAGACTGTGATGCAAAATTAACTTCTTTAAGCCTTACCTTTGTTGTTTCAAATATATCATTTAGGTACACATAGAGGGAACATGAATTGGGGTACACATAGTTCATTTATGAGATTTTTCTTGGGAAGATAATTGCTCAGCTCTCATCTACTTCATTTATTATGAAGCTAATTGTCGAATGATCCAGGCCTGGGCTAGAAAGATCAAAACTTATAATACCAATCAATGAATTCTTTTCCTATCAATGTTGCATTGAATAGAGAGTTTAATAATATAAATGCTAGACTGTGTCTTCATGAGCAGAGAAGTGACTATTTGTAAAGAATTAAAAGTGTATTTCTTGGTAGTTCATTACATTGTCTTTTTCAACCATGCACACCTCCCCACAACTTCTAAGACTCCTCTCCCATAATGATAGAAGATAGATCCATTTTGTGCATAACCTGAAGTCATCGTATTCCATGAGAGTGCATCTTTTGAGAATTTTTTTTTGAACGTTTCGAGGGACCAGTAGTTCTATAATTAAATCATCATAACTTTCCCATTACTTAACCATCACTAATGGCACAAACTATCTTCAAACTGACAATACATTGCATGTGTAGTACAAAACTATTATTAATTGGTAGATTAAATGCAGATAATTACTAATACATTAAACATATTATTACTAATAAATTAAGCATATTATTACTATGCTTAATGTTCCATTTAAATGATAGTATATAAAGAAGACAATCAGAAAACATTGAAGATTTGTCTAACCAATAGTCTATAAAATTAGAACTTTATTTGGCTAGGTCAAATCTTCCTTTGTGCTAGCAGTCTATCCAGTTGTAACATCAGACTATGTCTTCACAAGCAAAAAAGTGACTGTTTGTAAAAAATTAAAGGTTTATTGCTTGGTAGTTCATTACATTATCTTCTTCGACCATACACACCTCCACACAAGAAGGACTAAAACCAAACCATAGGATGGTCTAGGAATTTAGAAGACATCCTTTATTACAAAGAAAAACAAAATATAGAACTCAAGTCCCAAAACAAAACCGAATGGCCTAGGTGCCCTGCACCAATACAACCCCCATAAAAGGACTGAAATTCTTTGATTTTAAGACTTCAAAACAATATAATCAGTACATGGAATGATCAAAACTTATAATACCAATCAATGAATGTTTTTCCTATCAATGTTGCATTGAATAGAGAGTTTAATAATATAAACACTAGACTATGTGTTCACAAGCAGATCACATTGACCAATAGATCCCCCATCCCACCATCCACACCCATCCACTCATGTGAAGATCTTGTGAATCCAAGAAAATGTAAGTCAATAACACCAAATATATCACTTAAACTCACCAAGACTCTTCACAAGACTTCTCAGTGATATATTTGGTGTTATTGACTTACATTTGCTTGGAATCAAGGACTTTAGAATATAATCCAAAAGTGATTATCTAACGAAGGAAGTGAGAGGGAAGGATCTTGATTTAGGTCAATGGATATTTAAACATGATTTTGTACAAGATATTGACATGATTGGATGGGTGTGGATGGTGGGATGAGGGGTGTATTGGTGAAGATTCTTGGTGAGTTTAAGCCTTTTGAAGCACTTTAGAAATATTGAATACATCATTGCTTGCCAACTATTTGACAAAGCCTAGGAAATCATTGGTTCTTCAAAACAAAGATTGTTTGCACGCCAAGCACTGTATAGGAATAGTCAATAAAAGGACTAAAATTCTTTGGTTTTAAGACTTAAAAACAATATAATCAGTACATGGAATGGTCAAAACTTATAATACCAATCTTGACATGAGTGGATGGGTGTGGATGGTGGGATGGGAGGTGTATTGGTGAAGAGTCTTTGTGATTTTAAGCCTTTTGAAGCGCTTCAGAAATATTAAATACATAATTGCTTGCCAACTATTTGATAGAGCCTATGAAATCATTGGTTCTTCAAGACAAAGATTATTTGCATGTTAAGCACTATACAGGAATAGTCAATAAAAGGACTGAAATTATTTGATTTTAAGACTTCAAAACAATATAATCAGTACATGGAATGATCAAAACTTATAATACCAGTCAATGAATTCTTTTCCTATCAATGTTGCATTGAATAGAGAGTTTAATAATATAAACACTAGATCGTGTCTTCACGAGCAGATCACATTAACCAATGCACCCCCCATCCCACCATCCACACCCATCCACTTATGTCAAGATCTTGTGAATCCAAGCAAATGTAAGTCAATAACACCAAATATATCACTTACAAAGTATTGTGAAGAGTCTTGGTGAGTTTAAGCCTTTTGAAGAACTTTAGGAATATTGAATACATCATTGATTGCCAACTATTTGACAAAGCCTAGGAAATCATTGGTTCTTCAAGACAAATATTGTTTGCATGCCAAGCACTGTACATGAACAGTCAATAAAAGGATTGAAATTCTTTGATTTTAAGACTTCAAAACAATATAATTAGTACATGGAATGATCAAAACTTATAATACCAATCAATGAATTATTTTCCTTTTAATGTTGCATTGAATAGAGAGTTTAATAATATAAACACCAGACTATGTCTTCACGAGCAGATATCATTTGCTTGGATTCAAGGACTTTAAAATATACTCCAAAAAGTTAAAGTAGCCAAGTCAAGGATGAGGGGAGGTTCTCTAACTTGGTGGAAGTTTATACAAAATGAAAGATAAAAAGAGGGGAAGACTCCTATTTCCTCCTAGAAGGGGATGGTGATAAATATCAAAGAGACCTACCTATCAGATGACTATGAGGTACAATTACACAAGAAAAGAAAAAACCTAAGGCAAAAATACCTAGACATGAGCGACTATATAGAGGAGTTTCACAAGCTATGTATTAGGTCTCATGTTATGGAAAAAGAAAGCCTAAACGTGGATAGATACCTAAATGGGTTAAAGTGGAATATACAAGAAGAAATAAGCCTCTTTAGCCCAAGAATGATTAATCAATGCTATCAAATTTCTCTTAAAGTGGAGGAGAAGATTAAGAAGAACCATGAAACAAGAAACATAGGTAGGGGTAGAGGAAGAGATGACATAGGTTAGAGAGGATGATTTGGAGGAAGAAATTCAGAACAAAGAACCCAAGGTGAGACTAAGCTCACAAAACAACAAGGGGATGGAACCAATAGTAGAGGTGGTTATAATAGGGGTAGAGGCTCAAGAAAATTTTTTAGAGGGAGATCTAGTGGCCAAGGAAGAAGATCTTATTTCTCTTCAATGAAGTGTTACAATTGTCATCAATTTGGGCGTCCTGCATATAGATTTTTTGAGAAGAGTTCTTCAACTCAAGGTAAAGAAAAAAGAGTAAGTTATGTTCAATAAGAGACCTCTAGTAACAAGATTTTTGAAGTGGAATTGGATTCAGAGGTAAGAGACATTATTATGATTAGAAGGACTCTCATCAAAGAACCAATCAAAAATGAACCAAGCCAAAGAAGGTCTCTGTTTAGAATCAAGTGCAAAATCTTAGGTAAGGTTTGCAAGATTATTATTGATTCATGCTCCACTGATAATATAGTTTCTAATGAGGTAGTTAGCAAACTTAATTTTCAAAGAATCCCACATACTGACCCCTATAGGTTCACTTGGTTGAATAAGGGCCAAAATGTGTTAGTCAATGAGCAAGCTTGGGTAGAATTCACCATAGGGAGATATAATGATAGCATGTTGTGTGATGTCCTACCCATGGATGATTGCCATCTTTTATTGGGAAGACCTTGGTAGTTTGACTGGTAGGCCATTCATGATATAGACAAAAAATATTAATCTTTCAAGAAGGATGGAGTCACATAAAAATTCAGTCAATCATAGAAGAAGGGGAAGTGAGATCAGTAGGACCTAATGTACTCTTGGTAGGAGAAAAATAGTTCTTGAATACACTAGAGGAAGGTGAAGGAGTGGGATTTTATTTAGTGTTGAAACCTAAAGATGAGAAGGTGGACAAGAAGATAGAACTACACATAGAGGGGAAAGAGATATGAGGTCAATACAAGGAGATAGTTAGTGATGGACAACCTTCTACCTTACCTCCTAAGAGAGGCATTAGCCATCAAATAGACTTCATTCCAGGAGCCTCACTCACAAACAAAGCTTCCTATAAGATGAACCCACAACATAATGAATAAATTAAAGGACTTCATAGGTAATGTGTTGTGGTATATCTTGATGGCATCTCAATTTTCAGCAAGAGTAAGGAAGACCATTTGATGCATTTGAAAATTGTGTTATAGAGATTGCATGAGGAAAAGATAAACATAAATTTGGATAAGTGCGAGTTCATGAAATAGGATTTGGTGTACCCTGGATTTGTTATATCATAAGGGAACTTGAAAATGGATACTAGCAAGGTGGATGAAATATTAAATTAGCCTACACCTAAGTCTTCTATAGAGGTAATAAGCTTCCATGGTTTGGCATAATTTTATAGGAAGTTCATTAGGCAGTTTAGTGAGATATGTGCACCACTCCTAGACACCATAAAAGGTGGAATGAAAGATAAGTTTTAGTGAAATGAGTAGGAAATCATGGGTTTTGAAAACTTGAAGAGAAGATAGCCACACAACCTATCTTGGAACTACCTAGTTTTGAAAAACTATTCACTATTGAATGTGATGCCAACAATATTGCTATAGGAGAAGTCCCAAATCAGGAAGACAAACAAATGGCTTTCCATAGTGAAAAGATAATTGATGCCAAAAATGAATACTCCTCATATGACTTGGAGTTGTATGCATTATTCCAAGAACTAAGAAAATGGATACACTACCTCCTCCCTAAAGAATTTGTAGTATATATAGACAATCAGGCTTTGAGCTTCCTAAACCCTCAAGAAAAGCTAAGCCACAAACATATGAAGTGGGTAGAGTACATGCAAGATTATACTTTCATAATCAAGCATACAAAAGGACAAAAAAACAAAGTTGCATATGCTTTGAGTAGAAGGCTTTTGATAGTCCAAGAGGTACAATTAAGGAGCATTGGTATAGACAATTTCAAAGAATTTTACCTGGATGATGAAGACTTCTCAGCTACATATAAGGTATGTAAAGAGTTTCAAAATTATATTCACAATGATTACTTTGATTATACTCTTCAAGAAGGTCTATTATTTATGGGAGGACTACTTTGTGTGCCTAGAGGTTCAATGAGAGAGAACCTAATCCAAGAGAAACAAAATGGGAGTCTTAGTGGTCATTTTGGGATAAATAAGACTCTAGAATTGGTTTAGAGGTACCACTACTAATATTGTTGGTGAGTTTAAGCCTTTTGAAGAAATTTAGAAATATTGAATACATCATTTCTTGCCAACTATTTGATAGAGCCTAGGAAATCATTGGTTCTTCAAGACAAAGATTGTTTTCATGCCAAGCACTGGACAAGAACAGTCAATAAAAGGACTGAAATTCTTGGATTTTAAGACTTCAAAATAATATAATCAGTCCATGGAATGATCAAAACTTAAAATACCAATCAATGAATTCTTTTCCTATCAATTTTGCATTGCATAGAGAGTTTAATAATATAAACACCAGACTATGTCTTCACGAGTAGATCACAATGACCAATACACCCACCATCCACACCCATCCACTCATGTCAAGATCTTGTGAATCCAAGAAAATGTAAGTCAATAACACCAAATATATCACTTAAACTCACCAAGACTCTTCACAAGACTTCTAAGTGATATATTTGGTTTTATTGACTTACATTTTCTTGGATTCAAGGACTTTAGAATATACTCCAAAAGTGACTATGTAACGAAGGAAGTGAGAGGGAAGGATCTTGATTTAGGTCAATGGATATTTCAACATGATTTTGGACAAGATCTTGACATGAGTGGATGGGTGTGGATGGTGGGATGGGGGGTGTATTGGTGAAGAGTCTTGGTGAGTTTAAGCCTTTTGAAGCACTTTAGAAATATTGAATACATCATTGTTTACCAACTATTTGACAGAGCCTAGGAAATCATTGGTTCTTCAAGACAAAGATTGTTTGCACGACAAGCACTATACAGGAATAGTCAATAAAAGGTCTAAAATTCTTTGATTTTAAGACTTCAAAATAATATAATTAGTACATGGAATGATCAAAACTTATAATACCAATCTTGACATGAGTGGATGGGTGTGGATGGTGGGATGGGGGGTATATTGGTGAAGAGTCTTGGTGAGTTTAAGCCTTTTGAAGAACTTTAGAAATATTGAATGCATCATTGCTTGCCAACTATTTGATAGAACCTAGGAAACATTGGTTCTTCAAGACAAAGATTGTTTTCATGCCAAGCACCATACATGAACAGTCAATAAAAGGACTGAAATTCTTTGATTTTAAGACTTTAAAACAATATAATTAGTACATGGAATGATAAAAACTTATAATAACAATCAATGAATTATTTTCCTATCAATGTTGCATTGAATAGAGGGTTTAATAATATAAACACCAGACTGTGTCTTCATGAGCATATATCATTTGCTTGGATTCAAGGACTTTAGAATATACTCCAAAAGTGATTATGTAATGAAGGAAGTGAGAGGGAAGGATCTTGATTTAGGTCAATGGATATTTCAATATGATTTTGGACAAGATCTTGACATGAGTGGATGGGTGTGGACCTAGTGCAGCTTCCCACCTTATACTGTCTCCTTTAGCACTTCTTTGCTCATGGACTATGCCAAAATGAAATAAAATGAAATGTGTCGGTAGGCAGGATATATGTATAAAATTTGACTTCTAATGGTGGTGTGAACACCATTAGAAGTGCAGAGATTAGGGTTTAAACCCTGTGACAAATGAAAACATTTTAAAAAAAACAAAAAAAATGTGCCCTTCATTAAGAAAATGCCAAAAAAATTGAATCTCTTACCAAGTCTGCAATGAAATGGCTAAAATCAAATACCTATTGCTCTTGATTTTTGCTCGGGTTTGAGAATAGTAATGTGGAAGAGAAGGAGATGCCAGAAATTATAGGCTAGATGCATATAGGGGGTGTCGACATACAACTTCCCTCCTTATAGCACCTCCTTAAATACTTATTTTGCTTGTGGACTATGCCAAAATGAAATAAAATGAAATGTGTCGGTAGGTGGGATATATGTATAAAATTTGACTTTTTTTTTGTATTTCTATTCTCGTGTTGGTTAGAATTATGACCACTATTTATGGTCATAATTATGATCAACACAGGAATAGAAGTAAAAAAAAATCAAATTTTTCTTCTATAAACCGACCATGGAAAATCATTTTATAACTTGGTTGGAAATGTTGGTCTAAGAAGTGGGTCAAATGTACTAGTGGTTTGATGTCATTTTCTCATTCGTTGGCTTCAAATTGGTGGCTTATGGACCCAAAGACCATGGGTTGCAACAAAAGGAAGAGGTGTCCATAGAAGTAAAGATGTTGTTAGAGATATTCTTTGTTAGTCAATAAGAGATTAAGGAACCAATAGAACCATCAAGTAGATTTCCTATCAGGTATCTAACTCAAGTTTACAAGTCTCCACTGGTCATGCTCACCTCTAAGCATGAAGATGAGCTTCACAAAGAGGATCAGCTTACCCATGTACTGCAAGGAGACAACATTCAAACATGAGTGACCTTCTTTATTCTCAATCTTGGGGAGGCATTCCAACAATTGGGTGCCTATCAAGTTTCCCATTTTGGCTACTTGTCTAGAAGCATGTAAAATATTAAAAGCTATTTAGGAAGGAAAGCTACTTCAACAAGCTAGTTAATGACTTTGTTTAAAATTATTTTAATATAAATTTATGTACATATTAGATTAGGGTTTTCTTGTATTCCAAGAAGTGTTGTTGTACATGTTTCATTCTCCTTAAGGGAATGCATGTTGTAGTTCTATTTTTCCTCCAAGTGCATGCTCATACAGGCTTGGTGCCTCTTCTTGTTTAAAGTGGGTCTATTTGTTGTGGCTCCTTTTTGATGACTCTGTGCCTAATTGATAAGGTTTTGGTCTAAAAAACTAGAGATTATGAGGTTATTTCTTAGTAGGTCAAGATTCCCTATGAGTCACCAAAATGTAGATGCCATTTCCTTTGGTCTTTATTTGAGAACATTTCTATGGATAGTTTTCAAGGAAGTGAAAAGATGATGCAATGAGAAGAAGTTACCACCCCACAAAATTGAGATAGAAAAATGACAATGCTACAAGACTTCTACTAGGATTATGGGCCTCTTTCCCTTCAAATGATTAATCTTCTAAAGTGTGATTTCTCTAGAGAGTGCCAAGCATCAAAATCACAAATTTTTGAAGGCTAAAGGGATGGTGAACACTCAAAGAATCTTGCTAGCATGCCACATGTTGGCACGGTGGATTTTCAAATACCTCCGCATGAGATTTCCCCATCTAAGTTCTGCCATGGTGACACATGTACAGACCATGGTCACATGATCATAAAGTGGTTGCATTCACCTCCTTAAAGGAAAAATTACACATTTTGAGTTAGCAGTGAGTCTTGAGGCAATTTGGATTAAAATAAAATCACCCATATGCATGAAAAGTGAGGAACCATAGCGAGTAGAGTGGAGAATTTCTTACCTCGTACCAAAGAAAAGGTTGAAAAAAGAACAAATAGCATCCATGTTGTGCACATGGAAGGATAATAATGATGCAAAGATTGACATGCTGAGACAAATGTAGTAATCACAATGATGGCTCTTGTACATGGCACAAATGCTGGACTCTTCTTTATGATATTTTCAAGATTCAGTTTAGGAGTTTCTCTTTAAAAGGACTACAAGCACATTGTAAAAAGAGTTCAGTTGGATCTAGAATTTTTGTTATAAGATTATTTTGTTCATAGCTTAGATGAAAACTTAGAAAAGAGTTGTATTTCATTTTTAGACTCTAGCCCTATATTTTCTACATAATCAATAGAAGATATATATGGACTATGCCTAGTTTTTCTTTTATTGTGTCTTTCTACTATTTTGTAGAGGATTTAAGGTTCCATGTCAATTCTAAATGAGTATAGCTATCATTTTTTTATTTTTCAGCTCTTATAATTCATAAATAGATTTACAAGTTATTGGATCATGTTTGGTTACTCTTTTAGTGCTTGTGGTTTAGGGTTATACCATTCCATTTTGTGATTAAAGCTCATTTGGAATAGTTGTTTTAGTGTGATAATACAGACATTTCCTATGAGCCTTAGCAATTTTTTCTTAAAGGAAGATATGAATATTTGATCCCATGTCTCGGATCTTTTTATCACATTTTCTTTCCAACAATGAAGAGTTAGTATCATTTTGTGATTAAATATGGAGCCTATGTTCTTATTATTTCTAACAAGAACTCAAAGGGTTTCAAAATCTTTGGCGCATTGTCTTAGTTTTTATTTAATTTTATTTCCCCTTTCCCAAATCTCTAATGAGAAGAGCTAACTTCTATAAAATCCTAGAGGTTTATCTATATGGCACATTCCTATTTCACTCCTATAAAGCTTCTAGACTGTCCTCATCTAGGCGAGAGCCTATTTGTGGGATTAACCATTTTCATGGAATGCACAGTGAGATAGAGCTTTCATAGTTGGAGAAGTGTATTCTTCAATATTCTCAACCTTCAAGAGGCAGGTTTTGAGCACTTAGTGACTCTATAGCCCAAATATTTGGGTGATTTTGATCGGTCTCCTTCCCTTTTGAAATATCATTAGTGGATCCTTTTTATTTCCCTATGCATTGAAATGGAGGGATATTATGGACAATGATTTTTTCCACCTCCTTTCCATGAAAATTCAGGCACTCCACCTTTCTACCCTCAATATTAGGCTAGAAATGCTTCCAATTTTGCTCCATATTCCCTTACTACATCTTATTATGAGAAATTTTATGATGCCTTCTACCAGCCTCCCCCCACCTATGTCTACTAGCCACAAGAGACTCCTCTCAATTTCTATCAGCATGGTTACCCTCCCACCCATAGCCAAAATGTGGGAAGCCAAGAAAATATCAGTTGCAAGGAGATACTGCTAAATCTCCAAGAAGAGTTAAAGACCATCAAGGAGGAGAAATAATATCACTAATAATGAAAAGAGATTTATTACCAAAATCACATGCTACATTAGCAAGTTGAGGTCCTTAGAATGAAACAAGAGAAATTTATTGTAATATAAGATGTGAAAGAGCAAAGGACTAGGTAGTTAATGGATATGAAATATGTAGATCCATCTACTTATGAGCATCCCTTTGCTCATAATTTAGGGGAAATGGATTTGGAGGAAGAGGGAGAATAAGAAAAAGAAGTAGAGGAAGAGCTGGGGGAGGATATTAAGAAGGTTATTCCCCAACAAACCTCTCTATAGATAGGAGATAGAAAGGACAATGAAGAGGAGGAACATTCAATCCCCTTGTTTGAGGAGATTTATTTATTAATATGGAGGAGATCAAGCAAATCAATGAAAACATAGTAAAGAGAATAGTTAAAGAAGATGGGCTTCTTATTATTTGAAGTTGTCATTGGGATATTTGTATTATAAAGGAATCTCTTGGGATGAAGGGAATCATAGAAGAGATCAATGAAGAAGAAAAATTCCTCAATGTGTTTGATGCCATTTTCTCATGTGTCAACTTTGAATTGGTATCTTTTGGATCCAAAGACCATGGGTTGTAACAAAAGGAAGAGATATCCATTACAGTAAGTAGAAAAAACATCAATGGGATGCCCTATCATGCATATAACACAAGTCTTCAAGATTCCACTTGCCATGCTCACCTCTGAGAATGAAGATGGGCTTCATAAAGAGAAGGAGAAGGTTTCCCATCTGCTATAAGGAGGCAACATTCAAACATGGGTGATCTTCTTTATTCTCAATCTTGGGGAAGCATTCCAATACTTTGGGTGCCTATAAAGTTTCCATTTCAGACTAGTTGTCCAGAAGCGTGTAAAATATCAAAAGCTAGTTAGGAAGGGAAACTAATTTAAAAATTCAATTAATGGCTTTATTTAACATTATTTCAATATAAATCTCTATACATAGTAGATTAGAGTTTTCTTATTTTCCAAGAAGTATTGTTGCACATGCTACATTCTCCTTAAGGGAACGTATGTTGTAGTTCCATTTTCCTCCAAGTTCATTCTCACACATGCTTTGTGTCTCCTCTTATTTTAAGGTAGGTCTATTTCTCATGGTTGTTTTTTCATGACTCTATACCTAATGGATAAGGTTCTAGTCTATAGAACTAGATATTCTAAGGTTCTTTCTCAGTAGGTCGAGATTCCCTATGAGTCTCCAAAATGTAGATGTTATTTCTTCTAGTCTTTATTCATGAACTTTTTTGTGGGTATTTTGAGTAAGTGTAGAGATGATGCAATGAGAATAAGTTATGACCTCACGAAATTGGGATAGAAAAATGACAACACTAATACATTTGGGCCTCTATTCCAATGGTCATTTCCAACATAGGGGCACATTTTGTGAAATTGGCATTTTTTTTGCAATTGTCCCTGATAGCATTGCAATTCTGATGACTTTTATGATGTCACAATTGCAATAGTTGTGGGCACACATTTAAAAAAACAAAGACAAAGTTACCAACCAAATTCATTTTTATTTTCTCACATGAAAGAAGTAGCCCAAACGTAGGTCTGTGCAGAAAGCTCAAACCATTGTTAACAGAAGCTGAATTTCATGATTTACAAGGAGATCGAGATGCAGTCCCAAATTTTATTCATACGGTGATCTGAATCAGAGAGGAAATTTTTTAGGAGAGATGTTTAATCATAGCAGGTATGCATTGACATTAACAATTTTTTGTCATTTCCAATCCAGAATATAACTCTTCTATCTTATCTCCAACCTCTCTTGCTCCCTAAGGGAAGTCTCTATCTTTTCTCTCTTTGCCCTCTAACCAAAACCAACTCTGCATCTCTCTATACTAAGGAGGCTTGTGCCTCCTCATACACAGTCCTTGGTTTGGACACTGGCTCGAATAAATCAACCACCTGACTTGAATATCTAAGGAGGCCTCTAAATGTCTAGGACCTCACCATGGATAGGAATCACTGGAACTACCTTCTCCATAATGGTGTAGATATATTAGAGCCACTAAGAAACTCCCTCTACAACCATATATAGAAAGGGATGTATATTATAGATAATAAGAAACTCCATCTGCAATCATATATTGTTAGAAAGTAAAGTCCACCAAGATAACTGAGAGGGGGGGGTGAATTAGTTATCTAATAATTATAAATTTTATCAATTTCAATAGCATTTAACCATGTAAGCAATATAACTACCAACCATAGAAAGATATTTATACACAATAACACAATGACACAAGATATGTTGACTAGGGAACCTCTTGATCAAAGAGTAAACCCTGGTGGGAATGATGCCCACAAAAGATGCACTAATATGAATATTCCTTGTGAAAGGATGGACTTTGTTAGGAGTCTTATGAAATACATTTAGTACATATGAATCTTAGTTAGGAGATTTTGAATCCCTGTTAAAAGATTCTAACCCTGTTAAGAGTTATGGAAGACAGAAGGACCCACTGCCCAAACAGCTTCAATGGCAAGATCACTGAACACACTGTCCAACTGACCTTAAGATTATTCAACATAATAATATGATATATGTTACCTCCTTCACTATGCCAAACCACACTCATTGCTATACTAGATCTCAATTTTAGATCTCTGTACTTCGCATGTCTTCCTTCATAATTTCGCTTTCACAACTGCATTGGCTCTCTTCTTCACTTCATGCCTACATTCGCATTCAACTATAATCAATCACTTTCTCATCATAATCATACATACCATACATTCATTACAACAAGGAAAAACATTCCTTCCTTTATACCACACTCAAATAATTACAAATGAGTCGGCACACAATTACAAAATAAAAGTTTTCCACGCGCTACATCAAAATTACACAAAACTGTCAACTTCCAAATATAATAACTCTTCACTTATGTGACCTCAAAGTTTGTTCTATCATGCACATCATTATCAATGTGTCTCTAGCTTCCCTTTAACTATGTAAAACTAGATTCCATCCCGATTAGGAGATATCATCCGATTTCCACAAACCGCTACTCAGGAACACTACCTAAATACTGCTTCCACCAAAATGCTCATAACTTCCATGAATAAATGAATTACTATATGCACTCTTAACCATAGACATATAACATATCAAATATTATAACCTCAACATCACATATCTCCAACTACAATATAACACATGTGCTAATTAAAACACTATCTACTTCTCTGCAAGTCTCCAAAAGATCACTATGTTGACATCAATGACAATCATAGTCATGAATGAAAAAAAAAATACTATAGAATGACTAACAAGCATTCATTCCTAACAATCTCCCCTATTGGCATTGATGGCAACATAGATGAAAAACATCCAATGTTCCAAAAATCCAATACTGCAACATTGCTGCTCAGAAAATGCTTCAAGTCCTATCAATCAAATCATGTTTTGTTTTCCAACAAATGGTACAACTAATACAAATGGTTTTTCATGTACACTTCTCCCCCATTGACATCAATGATATAAGTTTCATCATTATGTCAACAACTCAATGTCAAAAGACACTATTCAGAAAATACATTCACAAGAGTCCTTATGACTCAGCTCAAATACACATACTCCCCCATAGAGGAAGTACCAACATCCAATCTAGAAAAAATAAGGCTCATATACCACTAGATGGATGCAACCAACTACATCATTACTCAAGAGTAGGTTGGTGCATAACCCCAAGCATACCTCTCAGATACTCAAATGTATCCTTAGGCAAAGGTTTAGTAAATATGTCTGCTATCTACTCCTTTGTGCTTATGTACTCTAGTCTAACTTCTTTCTTAGCAAATTTCTCTCTTAAAACATGATACTTGATCTCTATATGCTTTGTCTTAGAATGTAATATAGGATTCTTAGACATACTAACTATACTAGTGTTGTCATAGTGTATCAAAATAGGCTCAACAAACTTTATTCCAATATCCTTCAGTATTTGCTTCATCCAAATTATCTGGTTACAATTGTTTTCTACTGCTACATACTCTTCTTCTGTTGTGCTCTATGAAATACAATTCTACTTCTTGCTTAGCCAAAAAACTAATCTTCCTCCAAGGAAAAATGCTCCACCACTGGTGCTTTTCTTATCATCAACACTGCCTCCCCAATCAACATTTGTATATGCACATAGGGTAAAATCATTAGATTTTTCATACCACAATCCATAGTCCATTGTGCCTCTTAAATATCTCAGTATCCTCTTTACTGCTGCATAATGTGATTCTTTAGGTTCAGCTTGAAATCTTGCTACAATTCCAGCTGAATGTGCTATATCAGGTCTTGTATGTGTCAAATATTGTAATCATCCAATCATAGATCTATATTTCTTCTATTCAACTATCGGTGTTTCATCTTTGCTAGATAGTTTATGTCTTGTAACCATAGGTGTTCCAACTCATTTACAATTCTCCATTCTAAATCTTTTCAGCAAATCATTCAGGTACTTTGTCTGACTTACAAAAATACCATCACTGTTCAGTGTTATCTGTAATCCCAAAAAGTATTTCATTTCACCAATCATACTCATTTCAAATTCAATCTTCATTTCATCAGCAAATTTATCACTAGCTTCATCTTCTCCTCCAAAAATAATGTCATCAACAAAAATAACTACAACTAACAATCCATTTTCAATTTCTTTTGTGTACAGATTGCTATCAACTGTTCCTTTTGTAAATCCAAATTTTAACAAATACTTATCTAGTCTTGCATACCAAGTTCTAGGTGCTTTCTTTAGTCCATATAATGCTTTCTTCAGTTTACATACCATGTCTCCTTCTTGAGTCAAAGGAAAATCTTAAGGCTTCTCAATGTATACTTCTTCCAATTCACCATTCAAAAATGCGGACTTCACATCCATCTGATATACTTTGAATTTCTTAAAGGCTACATAGGCCAAAAACATTCTTACTGCTTCAATTCTTGCTACAGGTGTAAAAGTTTCTTCATAGTCAATTCCTTCTTGCTGTGAGTATCCCTTACATACCAATCTTGCTTTGTTTCTTACTACTTCTCCTTGTTCATTCATCTTGTTTCTAAATACCCATTTAGTTTCGATCACATTCTTGTCTTTAGATCCAGGGACCAATTCCCATGTCTTGTTTTTTTCAATCTGATCTAATTCTTCTTTCATAGCTTTAATCCAATGTTCATCTTCATAAGCTTCATTAGTAGATTTAGGTTCAATTTGAGAAATCAAACATAAATGTACCTTATTTTGAGTCATAACTCCTCTCTCCAAGCTTCTAATAACTTATCCAATAGGATGATGTCTTGATATATACTTGTTCAGTGTCATAGTTTCAGATCTTACTTCAACTGTAGATTCTTCTCTAGATTCCTCTCTAGTTTCTTCAGCATGACTCTTATTCAACAATTCACTATCAATCTCATAGAATAATTTAGTAGTTTTAGTGTTAGGCTAAGGATAAGTTCCTTCATCAGATTCATAATCAAGCATTCTTTCCTAAATTTTGAACTTTTCATCAACTTTAACATTTGCGCTCTCAACAATAGTCTTAGTTCTCTTATTGTAATATCTATATGTTTTGCTCTTGAAAGAATATCCAAGATAAATTCCTTCATCACTTCTAGGATCAAACTTTCCAATGTCATCATCTCTCTTTATATAACATTTGCTTCCAAAAATTCTAAAATACTTAACTGAGGGTGCATGTCAAAACCATAATTCATAGGGTGTCTTGTTTGTATCTACTCTGATTTATACTTTGTTCATTGTATATACTACTGTATTTGTGTGCTAAAATGTTGTCACACTTCTATGAATCCTTACATGCAAGAAAACTCAAGAATGAGCCCTCATAAATCGATCCATAGCTCTCTATGCATGGAGTTGCAAGATTTGTAAAATTGCTCTCAGCTAGAGTTATAAACTCATGACCTTGCTAGTCAACCACACAATGAGAGATTCCAAATGAATGCAATGCTATGAAAATCTATATGAGAATGCAAATTAATCTTATGAGAATGAAGATGCAATTAAGCTTTGAAAATGGAAATGAAAGAGTTACAAACCCTCTAATTAAACTATGTGAGACTAATCTAAAACATGAAAGGAAATGATACCATGATGATGCAACTATGATGCAAGCTAGGATGTGATGTAGATGCAAGATGAATGCCAATGATGCTCCAAATCTTCAAAACTTGATGCAAGAATATCTCCAAAAGCTTCAAAAACCTGTAGCATAATAATTCAAGTATGTATGGTGTGTGCAAATGAGGAAGAGAGCTCTTCTTTTATAGGAAGTGAAAAACAATGGACCATGGAGATTAAGAGGCAAAAGACTTAATCAACGATGGAGAAAAAAGAAACTTGATCCTTGTGCACAAATATCCTCCAATAAGAAAATTAGAAGCATTTACTTTATGTTGAGCATTTAATTTATGTCCATGTGAGGCAAAAGTACTTTTCTTTTATTTTTCTTTATAAATAAGAATTAAATGCTTTATTTGTGCAACATAGGATAAGAAGAAAAGTGGAGATTTTTTATTTAAATAAAAGGGGAGGAAATTCCTTTTAATTAAATAAAGGCTTAGAATAAAGTGATTTTATTATTTAATTAAAAGAGATTTTTAATTAATTAAAAGGGATTTATTCTCTTAATTAAATAAGATTTTTATTTTTATTTTCTTTTAAATTAAATAAGGCTCAAACCTTAAGAAATATTGAATTGATTATGATTTGATCAAGGAAATTGATATAATTGAAAAATGTTGATTTTTGAAAATATTGATTCAGGGATTTGATAAATTGCAGAAATAGGGGCCCAAAGTCTAGGCGACCATTTTAGGGTGCATATAATATTCACTGCTTCTCTCCAGAATATCTTTGCCAAATCATTCTCAAATAACATAGCTCTTGCTACTTCAGTCACTGATCTGTTTCTTCTTTCTGCAATACCATTTTGTTTAGGTGTTCTAGGGGCTGAAAACTATCACTTAATGCCATTCACTTCACAAAAAGTGTTAAATTCTCTAGAAGTAAATTCTCCACCTCTATCAGATCTCAAACATTTAATCTTCATTCTAGATTCATTCTCAACTTTATTCTTAATGATCTTAAACTTATCAAATGCTTCAGAGTTTTCTTTCATAAATGCAATCCACATCATTCTTGTAAAATCATCAACAAGAATCATAAAATACCTTTCTCCATAGAATCCTCTAGTCCTGGTAGGACCGCTCAAGTCTGTATGAACAATCTCCAACTTTTCTTCAGATGTGAACTTCTTACTAGGAAATGAACTTCTCTTCTGCTTAGCCATCACACATTCCTTGCAAATCATGTTAGTAGGCTTCTTTATCTTAGGAAAATCCCTTACTGCAAGTGTAGTACTCAATTTCATAATGTTATCAAAATTTATGTGACAAAACCTTCTATGCCATAACCAACTATCATCAATTTTAGTAATCAAACATGTCATCTTAGTAGGATTCAACTAAAATACATTACCTCTAGTTCTAGATCCAGTTCCAATCATATTTCCATCTTTATCCTTTATCACACAAGTTTTCTCAGTAAACCAAACTTGATATCCCTTATCAACTAACTGTCCAACACTCAAAATATTATGTTTCAAACCATCCACAAAGTAAACATCATCAGTATTAGTCTTTCCATCAAGAGTAAATAGATCATATACCTTTAATCAAACAAGGTGCATTGTTTCCCAACTCTCACAACTCCATCATAATTTTTAAACTTTATGAACTTCTTCATATCTCCAATCCTATGATGTGAACAACCATTGTCTATAATCAATCAGCTTTCTTTTCAACTTGGGAAAACTAAGGCTTTTTTCATCCTTAACATCAGTTTCAGGATTCTCTTCTTTAATTGCTACAGATCCCATTTCATCATTATTCTCAGTATCACTTTCACTTAGAGTTCTTTCAATACTAGCTTCAAGATCTTCATCATTAGCATAATAACATTCCTTAGGTCTTCTAGGCTTAAAATTGTTTATGTGATTCTTAACTCTCTTGGGACATTTAGATGCAAAATGACCATATTCTTGACAAGTCCAACATTTAAAAATTTTCTTACCGTTTGGTTCTCTTTTCACAAGCAAGGCAATACCTTCTTCAATCTTTCGGTCTTCTTCATTTCTAGATCTATTGTTGCTAGCATAATCTCCATTCACACTGATGCTTCTTGACAAAGTAGGGCACATACTAAGAGCACTAAATGCTACCTCCATTCTAGGTAAGTCTCCTGAAAACCTCAGGTTCATCTCTGCTACTTCCAATCTTCCAAGAAGAGTCTCTCTTGTAAAGTTTGTTGTACAAGGTATAACTTGTTCAATCATCTGTGTCATCTACTTAAATATAGGTGTCAGTGTCCTCAAAGTTTTCCATATTATTTCATTCTTTGTCTTTGTTCCTCCACAAGATTTTATCCCTGCAACAATTTCTGACATTCTACCAATATAGCTTCTAACAAATTCATCTTCCATCATTCTAATATCTTCAAATGTACATATCCAATTATGTAATCTAACTCTCTTTGCATGTTCATCACCTTCAAAAGTAGAGTGTAAAGCTTTCCAAATTTCATGATATTTTTTCAAATATTTTACCTGACTGTATTCATTCTCTGGAAGGGCTGTCAAAAGTGATTCTCTTGCAAGTATGTTACACATGAATAGATCTCTCTCATTGCTAGAACATGTCTCAAGATTATCTTCTTCAATGATAGTCTTATCATTCTTTGTAATCAACTAATAACCTAGCCCTAAACATAGTAGATGTGTCTTCATCTTCTTTTTCTAGCTGTCAAAATTTACTCCATCAAATTGAGGGATTTCTTTCCTAAAATTCACCATGGATCTCCTTAAGCTATTAAACTGCTCTTTCAAGACCTGCTGCTCTGATACCAATTGTTAGAAAGTAAAGTCCACCAAGATAACTGAGAGGGGGGGGTGAATTAGTTATTTGATAATTATAAATTTTATCAATTTCAATAGCATTTAACCATTTAAGCAATATAACTACCAACCATAGAAAGATATTCATACACAATAACACAATGACACAAGATATGTTGACTAGGGAACCTCTTGATCAAAGAGTAAACCCTGGTGGGAATGATGCCCACAAAAGATGCACTAATATGAATATTCCTTGTGAAAGGATGGACTTTTTTAGGAGTCTTATGAAATAC
>BSBK01003034.1:2547500-2662045 GCA_027943335.1 Chamaecyparis obtusa
TTTTTAGATTAACATGAAATGCAGGATGTAGAATGTAAGATGCAGAAATGCAATTGTTTTTGTGTACCAAAGCACTAGACCAAAGCGACTATGAGGAATGATAGAAGGAGAGTTAGTAGGAGACAAAAATTAGATGGGAAATGTTAGTAAGAGATAAAAAAATTTCTTTCTTAAGTGCACTTCATGTTATAAGAGATTTATTTTTATTTTGAAAAAGAAAGTGGCGCATCATGGCATGAACAACCAAAGTGATAATGTGATATATTTGTGTAAAACAAACACAATGCAGATAGAGACTGATCTTGTGTTTCATGATGCATATTAATGAAATGCCCCATAATTTCACAAGATCATCCAACAAACAAAAAAAAAGAAATAATCATGAACCATCCTATCTATTCTAATATGCTTCATTAATATCATTGAATAACATAGGAACATGATCAAAGAAAAATAAATAAAAGATAAAATAACTCACTAAAAACAATGTGAGCTGACAACCTTTATGATCTTATTGTTACTTGATTTAGTGTCTTGTTGGATAATGTTATTATTGTTGTTTGATCTGATAAAAAAGGGTTGAAATGATTGATAGGTTGATTGGTCGGATAGGTTGATTGATTGATTGATTGTGATGATTGAAAGATTGAACAAGTCCAATCAGAATAGGTGTCAGATTAATTATCTCGGTGTTGTTTCAAGTGTGAAAATATGATTTCATTGAAGCACATGATTTTGAAATCATTTCTACATGCATTTTCATTGGTATGCAAAGGAAGGAGATTATAGACAATTTATTGCAGATTGATTTTTAAAATATTCTTTAAATTTTTAGGGTTTTTAGCCATATGTAATTTTTGTTATCTTTTTTTTAGGATATTTTATAATTTTTAGGCTTTTTTTTCCAGACTTTTTATGATGTTTAGAGGTTGTTTATGGACATTATATTCTTTTTAGTGTTTATTTTAGGACATTATATAATTTTTACTAATTTTTTATAGGACATTATATGATTTTTATTGATTTTTTATAGGATCATATTTACTTTTTACTAATTTTTTCAAGACATTATGCAAATTTTGGGGATTTTCTTAGGACATTAAGGTATTTACATCTTGTTATCTCCAATGTGATAAAGCAATGAATGCAAGGATCAACCATGTTAGAAGTCTTGCCTCCAACTCAAATTCAAATTCAAACCAACATACGATCATGCCCTCAAATAGAACACAACTATGTACAAAAGCCAAGGACATGGTATATACACACTGGCTATCTCTCAAGGAAGTGACAAAGAATATCAACCAGTAACAAGCCATGAAGGGGCACTAGGATAGACTCATAGGGAGAAATATAATCAGGGAATAACAATAACCATTAGGTGGAACCATGATACATGGAAGAGCAATGACTTACTATGTGTGGCGCCCATTTTCCAGGTTTTTACTTTTGGATGAATTTTTTTTCTTTATTCTTTCTTTTTTAATTCCAAGATGTCTATTTGCCAAGTTTTCATCAAGGCACCTTTTTTCTTTTTTCAAATTTTTTAAATTTTTTTATTATTTTTTTCAAGAACTTTTTGCTATTTTTTTTTAGTATTTTTCAGAGAGTTGTGTGTAATACTTCTAGAGATTCATGTTGTTGATTTCTTTTGATAATGGTTCACCCTTCAGCGTTACAATATGATATACTCTAGATCCATAAATTGTAGTAACTACATACAGTCGATCCTAGTTGGGCTCAAATTCACCTAGCTTATCTCTTTGTGGTTGGGTTTTGTAATTCAACTTTAGAACCAAGTCTCCAATTTCAAAGTGATGAACTTTGAATTTATTATCGTAGCTGTTGGAAAGTTGGTTATACTGATGTATATGACTTAATATAGTGTTTTCATTATGGCAAAAAAGTCATATAGAAGTTTGGAGTTAGCGCACATAATGAGAAGATTAGAAATCGGCTAAGTGTTGAAGATAGGATAGTGTATAGAGTTCCTGTAGGTTAGAGCATCAGTGCACATGTGTACAACAAAGTTATGGTGTGCACCCTGGAAGTTAAGTTGGGTAGACTATATTCATGTTTAGTCTATGAGCGCATAATTTTATATGCAAGTATGAGGAAGATATAGGCAGTTAAAGTTGCACAGCCAGTGTATGCCAGTGAAGAACAGAGTAAGTAGCCAATTGTTAGCATTTTGATTTGCGGTTATATTATAATGTTGTAAAGGCTATGTGCCCATTGTATTTAGGTTGTCAACATGTATATATGTTTTTTTGTAAACATGCTTGAGCCAATTCAATTGGAAGCATTGTATGTAATAGGTTTAAGGGCTGACCTAGTTATTTATTTTGTATGCGCATATAAATATGAGATGTGCCCATTGTAATTGGTATGGAATTAGAAAGAGAGTTGTGATAAATAGAGTAGAAGTGTGCAAAGAGACATTAAGATGTATTAGAGCTTTGCAAGAGGTCAAAGCATCAACGCATCAAGGGAACTGATCTGACAAGCAGTGTCGCACTGACAGTTCATCTAGTAGATATAGTGTGTATCTAAGATTTAAAGGTTGTAGCCTTCACCACTTGAGTAGTGAGCTCTAGGAGAGTACGTCCACTCCCCTAACAAGGACTATTGTAAAATACTCCTAATAGGGTTTGACTCTTGACAAGGTCTATTGTACTTAATGCATTGTAAAGCAACTCCTAACAGTGTTAAGGATCTTCTAACAAGGATCATAAAACACTAGTATAGAATATTAGTGGGTGTCAATTCACGCCGAGGTTTTTACCTATTTGGGTTTCCTCGTAACCATATTGGTGTTATGTGTTGATTTCATGTTTCATGTTTATGTGGATATTCATTTAAGTACTTAAGCATTTAAGTTTAGTTTAAAGATTAAAAAAAAAGATAAAATACAGTGAACACTAACTCACCCCCCCCCCCCCCCTTCTTAGTGTTCCCATTCCTAGCAATTGGTATCAGAGCTTTGGTCCTTAGTAAAGAAGTTTAACCACTTGAGGAGATCATGGACAAAGTAGAAATGAAACATCTGAAAAGAAATCTTGAAGCTTCTCTTGAAGACCTAGACAATTCAGAAAGAGAAATTGAGGAACTAAAAGAAAAAGTCAATGATTGTCAATTAGTTATCAAAAGGCTAAGAAAGGATTTGAAAGAAGGCTCTAACAGTGATCTAGGAGCAATGGTCAAAAAGATAAATGAAGAAAATGCATCTTTAAAAGAAAAGATGGAAGAAGTTGATGATAAAATGATCAACAATCAGGAAGTCTATAATGAACAGGCCAAAGAAAACCTTCAACTCAATGAAGAATTAAGGATAGCAAACATGGAAATCTTGGAGCTAAGAAACACCAAAGAAATCTTGGAAACAAAATTGAAAGAAGAAAAGAATCACATTGACAAATTACACACCAATTCTAATTTGATAGAATCTCAGTTGTATGCAAAAAGAGCTAAAGGAGACACTAGTTGCATTGGATACAATGAAGCACAAAATTAGATTGACAACATGTGAGTAAGAAAGAATACACAAAAAGACTCTATTGATGCTAAGAAGACTGAAGATCAAACTAAAGATAATGGTGAACCACTTAAGGATGAGCGCAAGCCAATAGACCATACCTATTATGCATGTAACAAGCATGGACATATAGCAAGGAACTGTACTGAGGTAAGACCTTTTAATGGCTACTATTATTCATGCAATAAATTTGGTCATAGAGCTATGAATTACAAGACAAGTAAAAAGAATAGGATTCAACATGATTAGAGAAATCAGAATCAATCGAATGTAAGAAGTTCTTAGAATGTTACATGTTAGATATGTAACTATAATGGTCACTCAGCCAGACAATGTAATATGGTGACCCATGTCAATGCGCCTAGGAATATAAGGCCTCTAGTCATTTTTCACTCTTGTGACAAGGTTGGACACATCTCAAAGTTTTGTAGATCAAGGACTCAAGGTCAGGAAAGCCCTAAAAAGACTGAAGAACCAGTCTTGGATCTTGAAGGAGAAGTCAAGTTTGTGAAAGCCTCAGAAGATGTGAGCTTTATTTGGTCAGAAGAAAAGAAGGATAAGGTTGATGAGTATGTATTGGATGCATCCATAGTGGATGCACCCTCTACATCTGCATGAATGGCCCTCAGGGTCATATGGGGAGCTAATTCAACTCTAGACCCCTACGTGGCTGGTATACTCACTCTCAAAGTATGTGCCTTTGGACTTAAGCTTTTGGAGAATAGAGGAACCTTCATGCAAGAGCGCACATGTTGATTGTTCATAGAACAAAAGCTAGAAATTTCTAAGTGACAACATGGTTTACGTGACAAGCATTAATGGTAGAATTCTCACTTTAAGTACACATAAAGCTTTTTGATTACTCATTGCATTTGAATTCAGAATGATGGGAGAGAAGAAAGAGCTTTAGAAGTTATTGTGAAGACTTGCGGATTGATCTATCAGTGATTAGCAGTACATCTTATTAGTTGTAGAAACCCTAGTTCATCATGTCAATTTAGAAGTCTATGGATTATCTTAGAGAACATTTGGAAAGTGATAAAACAAGTAAGTGATGGCTACTCCTATAGTATTTGATGTTGCAGAGAAGAAAAGATGTGTTTAAGAAGCATCCATTTAAGTCTACCCTAGATGATTTAGAGGGAGCATTCTCCCACACGCCTATGGGCGTCATGCATGTCGAAGACATTAGGGCATACATTTACTATAAGAAGGAACCAGTAGGAATGGACATATTAAGGGCACACATGGAAACTATGATAAAACTAGACAAAACCTTCTTGGATGAGTATGCATGGTGGGATAATCACCCTATAGTGGAGTCTACTATGGCATATGAGTTCTATCAATCAGAATGGATCAATATTATTTTGAGCAAGATTCATGATGACCTATTTTGGATAGGTGAAATAATAGTTAGAATTACCAATGACCTAATTCATGAGATGATAGGGCTCTCAAGGACTAGTGTCATCCTTCCTATAGGCAAGGATGTCAGAAAAACTATTGATTGAACATGTAAGTCAAGGAGTAATAGGCGCGGGATGACAATTGAGCCTATTGAGCAAGCTAGCATCAAATTAATGTCCATGATACTTAGATATAGGTTTCAACACACCAACAGGGTGAATAGTGTGTCTGCGGCCACAATTCTAGCAAGTATGAGGAAGATACAGGCAGTTGAAGTTGCATAGTCAGTGTATGCTAGTGAAGAATAGAGTAAGCAGCCGACTGTTAGCATTTTCATTTGCGGTTATATTTAATGTTGTAAAGGCTATGTGCCCATTGTATTTAGGTTTCTGACATGTATATATGTTTGTTTGTAAACATGCTTGAGCCAATTCAATTGGAAGCATTGTATGTAATAGGTTTAAGGGCCGACCTAGTTGTTTATTTTGTATGTGCATATAAATATGAGATGCACCCATTGTAATTGGTATGGAAGTAGAAAGAGAGTTGTGATAAACATAATAGAAGTGTGCAAAGAGACATTAAGATGTATTAGAGATTTGCAAGAGGTCAAATCATCAATGCATCAAGGGAACTAATCTGACAAGTAGTGTCACATTGACAGTTCATCCAGCAGATATAGTGTGTATCTAAGATCTGAAGGTTGTAGCCTTCACCACTTGAGTAGTGAGCTCTAGGATAGTGTGTCCACTCCCCTAACAAGGACTATTGTAAAAGACTCCTAACAGGGTCTGACCCTTGACAAGGTCTATTGTACTTAATGCATTGTAAAGAAACTCCTAACAGGGTTAAGGATCTTCTAACAAGGATCATAAAACACTAGTACAGAATATTAGTGGGTGTCAATTCCCACTAGGATTTTTACCTATTTGGGTTTCCCCATAACCATATTGGTGTTATGTGTTGATTTCATGTTTCATGTTTATGTGGATATTCATTTCAGTACTTAAGCATTTAAGTTCAGTTTAAAGATTCAGAAAAAAGATAAAATACAGTGAACATTGATTCACCCCCCCCCTCTCAGTATTCCCATTCCTAACAATAGCTTCTCCTAAGATGGTTCTAGTTAGCTTGCAAATGGACTAAAGCAGCTTGTCTCCTCTCATATAGCATTTCTATCTCGTAGAGTTTGAAAACTCAATATTGTTCATCATCTATGATATGTTGCAATGATACTCTTAGTGAAGGTATTTCAAACTCAAGGGGTAGTATGGCCTCAACACCATAGACTAGAGAGTATGGTATCGTACCAATAAGGGTGAAAATATTGATTCTCTAGGCCCAAAGAGTTGTATTCAACTGTAAGTGCTAGTCCCAACTAGCATCATTGACAGTCTTTTGTAACAACTTGACTATTATTTTATTAGATGCCTCTACTTGGCCATTGCCTTGTGGATAGTATATGCTAGAAAATCCATGATGAATTTTAAATTTATCACAAAGCTCTTTGACATATTTATTTTGGAATGAGATACCATGATCAGTGATGATAGCCATAGAAACTCCATGGTGACATATGATATAGTTTAGTATGAACTTGGCAATGTTTTTCTAGTGATACATGTTATAAGGATGGTCTCAACCCATTTGGTGAAATACTCAGTAGCTATAATAATATATTTGTGGCCATTGGAAGAAAGAGGATTGATTTTCCCTATGAGATCAAATGCCCATTGTGAAAATGGCCATGGAGAAATACCTGGCTGAAGATCTTGTGCTAGAGCATGAATCGAGTTACTATGTATCTAGCACTTATGACATTTTTTTTGTAAAATTATATGAGACTTTCTCCATGGTGGGCCAATAATATCCATCTCTTACCAGCTTCTTGGCCATACTTAATCCATTGAAATGACCTCCACATATACCATCATGTACCTCATCTAAAGATGTTTTAGCCTCTTGTGAATCAAGGCATCTAAGGAGGGTTTGGTTAAAGGATATGCAGTATAAAATATCACTGACAATGATATATCTAGAGGTTTTGCAAATAAGGGCTCGACATTTATTCTTGGATAGGTTAGGGGGTAGGATATGGAAATATAGGTAATTATAGATATCTTGATACCATGGGGAATTAGGACCAACAATGTTGAACACAAGCTCAGATTATGGAATATCAAATATTGAGATCAATGATTTCTCCACAAAAAATTCACAACGTTCTTCATTTCATGGCATGTTGATCATGGAAGCAATAGTAGCCAAGGCATATTCTCATTTGTTATGGATCTTGGGAAGTTTTTCAAAATTGATTGTTACAAACTGATATTTAATAAATTCAGCAAGCTTCTTGTAAGGAATCAACTTAAACTTATCATCTTTTGTGTCATAGTCATCATTGACTTGTCAGATGACTAATTGGGAATTTCCATACACCTTTAAGTGCTTAATTTCCATTGAATTGCTAATTTCAATCCAATGACTAGAGCCTCATACTCAAAAATGTTATTAGTGCATTAAAAAGTGATTCTATAAGATTTCTGGATAACATCACCCTGAGGAGTGACAAACATAATTTTAGCTCTTGAGCCATTTCTAGTATGTGAGCCATCAAAGTAGAGCTACCATTGATTGGATTCTTCAAAAGAAAAGATAGATTCATTAGGAAAATTAGATAACTAGTGATGATCATCTTGAATTACGGATTATGCAAGATGGTCAACTATCACCTAACATTTTATTTCTTTTCTATCAATATATTCGATGTTAAATTTAGATAAAATTACTACCCATTTTTCCAGGTGTCCTGTGAGAGTTTCTTTGCTAAGGAGATACTTCAATGGGTCAATTCATGAAATGAGCATAGCTCTTTGGAGCATGTATTATCTTGATTCATGAGCTACAAAGACTACAACAAGACATGCTCTTTCAATGAGTGAGTAGTTGAGTTCATAACCCATCAGTGTTATGTTCATATAATATATGGCCCTTTCTCTACCTTGTTCATTATGTTAGGCTAAAAGGGCTCCCAATTTCAGTAGCTAAAATGTATAGAAGAAAAGGCTTCCCAGGAATAGGAGGCATCAAAATAGGTGGATTAAGTAAGTAGTCCTTCAATTGCTGAAAAGCTTGTTGACATTTTTCATTCCATTTAAAAGTGACACCTTTGTGAAGAAAGTTCTGGAAGGATTGACACTTATCTGCTAGTTGTACAATGAATCTTTTGATAGATGGAAACATTCCTTGTAAGTTCCTTAATTGTATTAGAGTAGTTGGAGGAGGCATTTCTAATATTAATTGCACCTTTTTAGGATCTACTTCAATGCCTTGATAATAAATAATGTAGCCTAAGAGTTTTCCAGAAACTACTCCAAAAACACACTTCTTTGGATTCAAACAAAGCTTATAGTTTTCCATTCTTTAAAAGATTGGGCCAAGAGTACTTCATGCAGGGGCATTCTTGGGTCCTCGGTGAATCTGCATGGTGGTGTGCTATTTGGTCAATGTTACTTGGTTGCAGCTTCAACCGATGGTCTTGGTTATTTAAGGAAGCTTCGTCGCTGAAGGAACTCGATGAAACCTCTAGTGCTCAGTGGAACTAGTTCTTGGTAATGCCTATGTTGTTCGGTGTTTCTTAGCTTGGTTGGTTGTTTCACTGATGCTCAGTTGTTTCTCTGGTGCTTAGTAGTTCTGGTTTACCGACTGGAGTTCTTGGTGATTTGGTTGGCTGACTTGGTGCATTTATTGTTGGTATCTGTTGTTGCATTCTCCTATGTAGATCTGGAGGCTGACATGTTGAATTTAATAATTGTAAGGCTATTTGTGAGCCGAATTGTATTTCATTTAATATTTTTTTGTAGGAGTTAATTGTTTCATCCAACCCACTTGTGGTTGAAGATTAGTATTTAAGAGGTGTTTGGGTAGATGTTTTAGGCAACATATGGGGAGTTCTGAGAGCTGATTTGGGAGAACCAGATTAGTGAAGTTGTGGAAAAGATCTTGGATCTTGCAGATTAGATTATTATCTGATAGTTGTAATAGCAGAGCTAGTAGTTGTTTACTTGGAGATAAGGAGATTGCTTGGAGGCTTGTGAGCTCAAGTTCAAATCTACCTTAGGGTTTCCATTAGTTGCTGATAGTTTTTAAGGCTAAACTAGCTAGAGTTGGATTGGATCTTGTTGATCTTTCAGAATTACTTCTTGATTATAACTGACCCCAACCCAAAAGGTGTTACAGCTAGGCATGTTAATGGAAAATTTGTTTTGAAGCATATCTTGTTGTGTTATTCCACTATTTTGTTAATTGTTGCATGGTTCGATTGTCCTTAATTGGATCCTCCTACCTTGATTTGCATTAGGTGGTATTAGAGAAGGTTGATCTTGTGAAGGTTGATCTTGCAGAATTAACCTTGTTGGCAAAGAGATCGTATGATCTAAGTTGTAGATCCATGGCACTGAACTTGTGGAATCTTACCCTAGTTGTTTGTGAGGTGGCAGGTTGTGATCTGACTTGCATACAACTTGGAGGTTTCCACAAGGTGGCTAGTGTAGGGTTTGTTGTAGAGGGTTTTCTTATCTTTAAGGATGCCTTTGAGAAGATTGGACCCTAGGGTGATTGTTGATCTTTTTGATATTGTGGAATCTAGGATTACAAAGAAGGTGAAATCTGATTTTAGATCTGAGATGGAACTGATGAAGAATGACATGGTCGCTAAGATCATGAGAGATATGGCTGGTGTACCTCAGAATGTTGGTACTAAGGATGGTTATGAGGAAGCTGGTGAAGACTTTGAAGCTACTGGATCTAGTGGTGATGACCGAAGAGACAGATCTGGTGAAGACAAAACTACTTGGTTGCATAAATCTGGAGCTCAGTTAAGTAGTAGTTACTGGATGGAAGTTTCTACTTTCTCTGGTACTTTGAAACCCAAGAATTTGATTGATTGGATTGGTGAACTTGAAGATTTCTTTGAGCTAGAAGAAATTGAAGATCCTCTACAGGTGAGATTGAAACAGACTAAGTTGAAAGGACATGTTGCTCTTTGGTGGAAAGAATTACAAAGAGATACGGAAGATGAAGGTGTAATGAAGATCAATCGGTGGAGGTTGATGGTGACTAAGTTGAAAGCTAAGTTCATACCTACTGACTATGAGCTTGATTTGTTTAAGAAATTGTAGAATTTGAAGTAGAAGGATTTGTTTGTTGAAGATTATACCAAGGAGTTCTACAAACTTAATATTCGGTCTAGACAAAAAGAACTTGGTAAGGAAAAGGTAGCTCGGTATGTGATTGGTTTGAGATTCAATATTCAAGATGAGCTTGGTATGTTGAAGATTGATTCTGTTGAAGATGCTTATCAGTATGCTCTAAAGGTAGAAGATAAGTTGAAAAAGAAACAACATAGTAACTCCTGAGGGAAGGAAAATATTGATCACTTGGTGAAGGATAAACTGACTGCAGAAGATGAACAGAAACCTATAGAACTGAAGAAGAAGATAGGTAGAGTTATCTTTAAGGGTGCTTGCTATAACTATAGTGAGGAAGGACATCATTCTTTTGAGTGTACACAGAAGAATCTTGGTGACTGACAAACTGCTGTGGTAAATGAGAATGTTGAGAATGAATCTGAATTTGAGAACTTTCTAGTTTGACGAACATTGCTCAGTACAAAGGTGGAACTTTGTCAGAGGAGTAACTTGTTTAGGACTCAGTGCAAGTCTGGAGGTAAATTCTATGATATTATTATTGATAGTGGTAGTACTGATAACCTTGTTGCCGAGGACATGGTTCACAAACTTGGTTTGAATAGAATGAAGCATCCTTGTCCTTATAGGATTGGTTGGTTGCAAGATGATCATTCTTTGGAAGTGAGAGAATAGTGCTTTGTTGATGTTCAATTTGGCCAGTATAAGGATCTTGTATTATGTGATATTGTGGAGATGAATAACTGTCATATATTGCTTGGTAGACCTTGGCAATATGATTGCAGAGCTATGTATGATTGTGTCAGGAATGTGTTTACTATTGAGAAGGATGACAGGAAGCTTTCCCTGATGCCTTTTCTAGATACAACACTCAATTGGAGAAGCTAGAGTATTGGTATCCGAGTTGAGTTAGTGGATCTTAAAAGTGTAGATGATTAGTGTGAAGAACAGACCTGTGTGTTGTCAAGGAAAGACTTGAAAAGACATAGAAAGTTGAAGTGGAAGGCTATGCAAAGTGAAAAGTTGGAGGACTTGTATGTGAAGAACCAGTTTGGGGTTTATGTGTTGAATCCTGAAAGATGTTCTTCTAGCATATGAGAACATCTTTTTGAACCTGAGGTGTTTGATGCAGGGGCATTCTTCGGTCCTTAATGAATCTGCATGGTTGTGTGTTATTTGGTCAGTACTCGATTGCAGCTTTAACCGATGGTCTCGGTTATTGAAGGAAGCTCAGTTGCTAAAGGAACTCGGTGAAACCTCTGGTGCTTGGTGGAACTAGTGCTCAGTAATGCCTATGCTGTTTGGTGTTTCTTATCTTGGTCATTTGTTTCACTAGTGCTCGATTGTTTCTTTGGTGCTCGGTGGTTCTAGTTTACTGACTAGAGTTCTTAGTGATTTAGTTGGCTGACTTGGTGCATTTATTGTTGGTATCTATTGTTGCATTCTCCTATGTGGATCTGGAGGCCAACATGTTGAATTTAATAATTGTAAGGCTATTTGTGAGATGACTTGTATTGCATTTAATATTTTTTTTATAGGAGTTAATTATTTCATCCAACCGACTTGTGGCCGAAGATTAGTATTTAAGGGGTGTTTGTGTAGATGTTTTAGGCAACATATGGGGAGTTATGAGAGATGATTTGGGAGAACTAGATTAATGAAGTTGTGGAAAAGATCTTGGATCTTGCAGATCAGATTATTATCTAATAGTTGTAATAGCAGAGCTAGTAGTTGTTTACTTAGAGACAAGGAGATTTCTTGGAGGCTTGCGAGCTCAAGTTCAGATATGCCTTAGGGTTTCCATCAGTTGCTAATAGTTTTTAGAGCTGAACTAGTTGGAGTTGGATTGGATCTTGTTGATCTTGCAAAATTACTTCTTGATTATAATTGGCCCTAACCCGGAAGGCCTTACAGTTGGACATGTTAATGGAAAATTTGTTTTGAAGCATATCTTATTGTGTTATTCCGTTGTGTTGTTAATTGCTGCATGGTTGGACTATCCTTAATTGGATCCTCCTACCTTGATCTACATCAGTACTTAAGTGGTCCTTTCTTGTGATAGACTTTCAAAGTAGATCATTCACATAATCTTCCATTAGTATATGCATAAAATCATGGAAGATTGTAGTCATTTCTCTCTGATAAGTAGCTCCAGCATTCTTGAGGCTGAAGGGCATGATGTTCCAATAGTAAGTGCCTTAGGCACATGTGAAAGTTTTCTTGGGTTGATATTTAGGAGCAATTCTAATTTGATTGTAACCAGATAAACCATCCATCAATGATAGCATCTCATATCTTTTTATCATGTCTACTATGATGTCAATATTTGATAATGGAAAATCATCTTTAGGACACACTTTATTCAAATCAAGGAAGTCTATACATATTATGATGGCCCCAGTGTATTTATTAACATGAACCAAATTAGAGATCTAGTGTGTATAATCAATGGGTTTAATGAATCCAACATCTAATAATTTTTTTAATTTTGCTTTTACTAGAAGAGCTATCTGAGGATGCATTTTTCTTAGTTTTTGTTTGACTAGTTTATCACCTGGTTGTAATGGAAAGTGATGAAGGACTAATTATGGATCTAGGTCTAGAATATCCATGTAGGACCATGAAAAATTAATTTGTTTTTCCATGAAAAATTGAACAAATTGATCTTTCTCTTCTTGGGATAATGAAGCTACAAAATGTATGATTTTTGGATCATTGGATGTTCCCAAGTTTACTTCTTCTGACATTTCTATTAGAAAATTTGACTTCTCTTTTTGTGGGGATATGTCCACTCTTCCATCCTTGGGCACCTTAGAGAGGTTTTCACCCTCAGATATGTCCTTTATTTTTACTTTTTTATGGTCTAATGGTGCCTTTTGGTTTTCACTAGAAGACCTAATTTTCTCATATTTTCTATTTTTTATTTGTTTTTCACTTTTCTGACTGGAAGAGGGAGTTGAATCTCCAAAATAAGCTACAACATCAAGATCAATGGAGAATCCTTATTTATTATCTCTTGTCGACATACCTTCCCTGAGCTCTAAAAATTTCACTATAGCTTTATTGTTTTCAAAGTGATCTAAGCTTGGTGGTCCTTGTTGATCCCAATCTTTTAGTTTGGGGTGTACTAAGGGGATGTCATTATCGATATTGAAAATATTCTAGGAATCAAGTGTAAGGGCCATGATATAGATATCCATTTCATTAGTTTCATTGGATTCATCCTCAAAGTTGTAGGGGCTAGGATCCCAAAATGTTTTGATCCAGGCTTGAGGACAAGTTTTAGGAGGAGGGGTATCATCAACATGTTTATCTTCAATTGGTAGGTCTTTATGGTTGGTAAAGATATAGTCAAGTGTGTATGGACTAGAGGAGTAGGAGGTCGATTCCCATTCATTGGAATCAGTAGTTTCAGGTTAGGTATCCTTATATGCCTCTTCATTGCTCAAAATGTTTCCATTTTCACACAAGGATAAATTGGTATGTAACAAGCCAATTTTCAAAGGTCTAAATCCGGTCCCTAGATTAGGAGATCAACCTTTTTCTTCAATAGGCTCAACAATTTCTTGTTTCTATACTTCAAGGCCACTACATCTATCATAGCATTTTTTCTTCATGATTGTGAATCTAGGACCATACTTTTCAGGAGGAATGTGAGTGGGTTCTTGTTTTGAATTGTCTCTATGAACCCATGTGGATACATTCTCATAGAGATTTTCATCTTGCAATCCACCCCAACTGGTGAATGGAGTAGAGGGTTTAATTTTTAGTGTACTATTGGGTTGTGATTTTTGCAACAAGTGTGGTTTACCATAGGATTTTGGGGAGAGAGGTAATTTCCCAATGTGAAAAGCTTGGGACATAGAATATTCTCCACAAACTTTATCTTCAATCTTCAAATTTTCTTGATTGATCTTAGTGAGAGAAGACACACCAATGTACTCGGATGAACTGATTGATGTTGCTTCACTATTAAGAGGGACTTATTGTGTAGGGAAATCTCTTAAATTGGCACATGATTGGAAAGGATTAGGATCTCCTAGAATGGTAACTTCCATGCCATAATGGGAAAACTTCAGACATTGGTGATAGGTGGATGATACTTCTTTAATGGCATGGATCCAGTTATATCCCAAAATCATGTTATAAGGAAGGTTCAAATCCAAAACTTGTAGCAATGTGTCTTTAGTTGTTGGACCAATTCTAATGGGAAACATGATGACTCCTTTAGAAGGATGTTCAATGTCATCATATGCTTTGATTGTAATTATTCTAGAGGAATCAATATCATCTACATTGTATCCAAGACTAATTACACCCTTTAAGGAAACAATGTTAAGTCCTGCTCCACTATCTATCATGAATCATCTGACTTTACAATTATGAACAAAAACTTTGAGGTGTAAAGGGTCATTTTGACCGAGTCTATCTTTGGGTATATCATCAGGAGAAAAAGTGGCATGCGGGGATATGGAAAAATGCCCTATCATGGACTAAAATTGGAAAACATTGATGTCATTTACAACAATAGATTCTTTCAGGGCTTTATCTAATATCTTCTTATGTTGGGGGGATATGCACACTAACTCAAGGATTGAGATCTAGGCTGGGTTTTTGCCAAGTTGATCGACAAGGTTATACTCAGTAGGAATTATGGTCTAGATGGGGCTCCATGCATAATAATCTTAGTACAGTGAGTAGTAACCACATATTGATGACTCTTATCTTTGAAGGTGATGGTCAAAGCATGGGTATCTAGCTCATAAAAGAAATTTAAGGTATAATCACGATCAATTCTAGTGTAATTGACATTGGAATTTGAATTTGAATTTGAGCTAGATGCCTTTCCTTTTCCTTGCTCAATCAACGGATCCTTGAAACTAGTATGATCAGCATTGGAAGAGATAGCGGGAGGTTCAACTTCAATTAAGCCTTGATCAATAAGGTTTTGTACCAAATGCTTTAGTTGGAAGCATGAAGTCATCTTGTGACCTTAAGAGCGATGATATTCATAGTATTTGTTGTTGTCCCACTATGCGGGTTTCTCTGTGGGTTCACTTATGATCTCAAGTAATTGAATAAAATTGTTTTGGAGTAATTGTCATAAACCGAATCAATTGGTTCATCCAAAGTTGTGAACTACCTTTGCGGTCCATCTTTGTTTCTCGAGGGTCAATGTTGTTAGTTTTGTTGTGCGTCATTAGTTTTCTACATTTGAGTTAGTGCTTGAGGCACTGTTTGAGTTATTGTCTATGTATTTTTAGTATTGGGACCTTTAAGGCTGAGTTTTCCTTGTGTGGTATTGATCATGCATGCATCAATGACACCATCATTTGTGATATTTTTATTTCAAGACTATAATTTTGTCTTCTCATTTGATGTACTTGTATTATTATTATCCTTATTAATCTTGAGCACACCTTTGCAGACAAGAGAATATTCAATACTAATTCATTTTCTCATGAGCTTCTCAATGATACTTGGACTTTTGATTTTTAGTTCATACCTCTTCTCAGGTTCAAGATTTTCATTGAATAAGAAGACTTGTTGTTCTTCTAGAATATCAAAAGGACATCAGCTAATAAGACTTCTCCAACACAACAAGACTGATTCACAAACCTTTTGTTTTTTTGCACATATATTTGATAGTGTAATCTCATTAGATATATTAAAAGAAAAATGGGATATGAATTTTCTTTCTAATTCATTCCAAGATCTTATATTACTGGGTAACTTAGAGTACCATTTCATTGCTTGTCCTCCAAGAATATGAGGGAAGAGATGCATGAGATATGTTGGCTCATTGTTTAATTCTATACAACATGTAGAGAATTCTTAGATATGATCAATTGGATTACCTTTTCCTTTGTGTTTCTCAAACTTGGGTACCTCAAAATTGGTTGGAAAAGGAGGTATATATAAGTCCTTGTCAAATGGATTTGGACACAAATCTCATTCTATATAATATATCCTCTTATGTTTCATTTCAAATGCCTCCATTTGTTTCTCTAAATTCTTGATATGGTGAACAATGTCGTCATTAGAAGAAGGATCTTGTTTTCCCTATTTTGCAATCTTAGGAGTGCTTGTTTCTAAAGATTCAATAGATATCGTATCATGTGGAGGTATAAGAGGATCTTGATCATTTCCCAATCATAATCTGAGAGGACATTGAAGTATCTATTGAGTCTGATACTGTGATGCTGGTTGAGGATCCTCTAGTTATTGTTGATATGGTTGTTGATAAAGTGGAGGTATTGGCTCATGATATTATGGCACATATTGAGGTTATTGTACAAAAATTTGTTGTTGAGGTCCTTGTATAAATTGTTGTCATCGAGGTTCTTGTACAAATGGTTATTTGAGGTCCTTGTACAAATTTTTATTGATGGTGTGCTTGTACAAATTATTGTTGCTGAGGTTCTTGTACAAATTGTTGTTACGGAGGGTACCGTGAAAAGTGTTGTCGTTGTTCTTTTTGTGGGAACTAATTTTGAACTTGTTGCACAAAATATTGGCTATGGAATTGTTGTTGCAAAGGTAGTTGTTGATACACTTGTTTCATTCTAGGTGGGTATTAAACATTTTGTGAAGGATGAGATCCTTGACCCAATTGATATCATTGTCTTCACTGCATTTGTTGGTGTTGTTGCTTTGGTTCCTGAAAACATCCCAATGGACCAAGTATCTCATTAAGATTTGAAATTTTATGCTTTGATTTATTCTTTTTTTGGGATATCATATTAACTTGTGTTTGTGCTTGTTGCCATACAAGTTCTTTTTGTGATACATGTGCTTGTTGTGATATAGGTACTTGTTGTGAAATAGGTACTTGTTGCAATGCATGTACTTTTGTGATACATGAACACTTATTTGCTACGTTGCACTTTCTTGTTGTATTATCCTTGGTAGAATTGGATAAATTTCTATGACACTTTTCTTCTTGGGTTCATTCGACGTTCCTAGCATAGTCATGGTTGTCATACGAGATGCATCTATCATTTGGACCATGGATACCTTTGGAGCACTGGTATTTGGCCCTTGTGTAACACTTAAAGTCTTCTCTGGAATTGATGGATAAGTTAATAGCAAAGGGCCACATTGTTGTATATTGTTGTTTTCTTCCAAAGAAGATATATGTGGTATCCCCATAGAAAGTGAGAATGCATCTTTTGGTACTTCTTTTTGAGTTGCTTGAGTGTGTTGCTTGAAATCAAGCCTTAATGTCCTTTTAGGATACATTTTTAGAGCGTTATCAATACTAATTATTCCAAGAGAAGATGTTGTATCAAATAAGGGATTATTAATTTTTCCAAAGGTTTTATTTTGAGGAGTTTCAATAGTTAATTCCTATTTTGGTTTTTTTGGTATTACCTTTGTAGTTGATTCTTCCAAAACTTGTTTCCCCTTGGCTTTGTCTAAAACAATCAAAGGTTAAGTTTCTTCCAAAGCAGGTTGTTCTTGATTTTGTTCTTCCAATAATAATTGAGGTTTTCTTTTCCTCAATACCTTGAGATATCGTGCTAGTTCTTGAGATATAAGGTATTCCAATGTGTTTTGGAGTGTCTTATTTTTAATAGCTTTGTTGATTTGTTCTCTTAGAAAATCCTTGATGAAAGATGTCATGCATGGGAATCCTCCAACCCTGAGGAGGTATTTGACAAGTTTTCAAGATCAAAAGTATATTAAGGGTCATGCATTGGTTCTAGGAAAAATCTTGGTTGAAAGGATCCTTGAGGGGCTTGATCAAATGTCATATGGTATTCTTCTCTAGGTGTGATTGGAACACTTCCACACCCTAGTTGCAAAGGTACAAAGGTAGGTTCAAAATTTGGTGGAGGACCCCATTGAATCATGCCATGACTTGGTGAAGTATTATAGGGGTACCCCATGTTTCATAAATCATCACTTTATCTTATATTAGAAAATGATTGGGTGTTTGGAGGAATTTGTGAAAATGTGACATGTCTTGGGTCATAGGGAGTTTGTGTCATCTCTCTTGGAGGTCGCATGTTGATTGGGTCAACTTGTTGAAAGGTCACACCTTGTCTTGGATCAAAGGGTGGTTGAGATTCTCCTTGTGACATGAACGCAAGTGTGTAATTATCTTGCTTCTTTTTAGATATTTGAGACCTTGTAAAGACTTGCATGATGTCTATATGAAAATGCAATATTTTTATCTTTTTTGAAAGTTTTTAGGAGATGACAATGCAACTTAAAATATGCAAGGAGTTTTAAGGAAAATGATAATACATAATGCAAATTAGGAGATGAAAATGCAAAAAAAAACATTTTTTGGGGAATTTCGAATGATTTTGCAAAATGAAACTATGTTTTGGGATTTTGGACTTAAGATATGATATGAAAGCTAAGGTTTTATGCAACTTGATTTTGGAATTTGAAAGTTTTTGAAAGAAAATATTTGGAAAATACTAACCTAGGAGTATAACCTTAGGAATTTAAACATTGGATCTCGACTTTGAAAAAGAGATAAAATAAAGATCAAAATGACAAAGGGACCAAATTAAACTCTCTAAGACATAGGTAGAATTTGATTTGAAAAAGGACAAAGGACAAAATATTGAAAGAAGGCCCACAAAGTCAAGATTCTTTATTCATCAACATGAGGAGAGACTCTAAGATTTCTATTTTGTTTGGATTTTTTGAAAAAATTTCAAGGGATCTAAATGCAAAATGAGGACTATGCAGAAGGCTATTATGGAGACTTGGAAGGAGGATTAAATGCAAGGACTTGAGAATGATAATGCAAAATGTAATGCAAACTAAGGTAGGCAAAATGAGGACTAAGATATGCAAAATAAGAACTAGGATGTGCAAAATGAGGACTCCTAATCATGCCATAAGGTTCCAAAATTTATATTCATGAGAATTCATTATGTTCACAAGGCTTTGAATTAGGGATGTTTGTGACCAATGAATGATTTTAGGAATGTTTTTGGAAAAATTTGTGAGATTAAGGTGAGTGTTTTTAAAGTGTTCTTAAATATTTTGATCATTGATACAAGAAACATTAGGCATAATGGCTTTTGTAAAATGAAACAAACACGCCACAACCTAGGCTTGAAGGACAATATCCACTAAATTCCCACTTGAACAAAGTTCATCCACGCCTACTCATAGAAGATACCTAGAATCTGGGAGGCATGGGCTCCCCCTTATAGAACACTCACTTCTCAAGAACACCAAGCTTCAAATTCCTAGGGGCATCACTTCCCAAGGAACCATTATTTCTACAATGAGCTACGAAAGTGTGGGATGTCTTCACATGCATGGGCTTGTATTAGTGAATAGAAGGTTTTTGGAAAACTACAACAAGGATTTTAGTATAGGACATCCAGTTTAGTGGGTGGTATGATAAACTCTCACAAGAGGCCTCCCAACATTGAGAACCAAGGTTTTACGCACCATAAGGGTACTAGAGGAGAGCTATCACCCAATGACATCGTTCATTGGATTATTAGTCACAATCGCGCATTTGTATAGTGGTTTGGATGGAGACCTGGCTTTTGCATCTTACCACTTGAGGTCATCCCTTGGAACGTTCAATGAAATGCCTTGGTCCAAGGTAGGCCTCTCTAAAAGAATTGCATAGATTTATCTTACACCCAAGATCTGTGAATGTGAGGGGAGAGGATATGTCTATACAATTCTTTGGGATTACCAAAGACAAGGCACACCAAACACTCAAAAGAAAAGGTTCATTTTGAGCACCAAATGAATTGTTTGATAACTACTAAACACACACATGATTGTTTAGGAAAACATATAAGGTCTTCGAAAAATGTTCTGCATCACAAATGTGTTAGTAGCTTTAGATTATGTCTTCATCCCATAATTGCCACAAGCTGAAACAGATGATTAGTAACAAAAAACCTACTACTCTAAATGCATAAATAAATATTTGATAGAAAATAAAGAAGATTTGCAAGTGGAAAAGAGGGATCTTACTAACTACACAATTCAGAGAGCTAACTACACAGTTTCTCTTACCAATTGCTCAATTTTAGACACCAACTACATAGTTCTTGGCCCCAATTGCGTAATTCTACAATCAGAGAAATAAAATTGCACTTCAAGACTTTCTGATTAAGTCTAAACCATAAATTAACCCTAGAAACATGTAAAGTATGTACTTTGAGCTTATGAAGCCATCAATTTGCAGAGTATGAATGGTATTTGACTAATTTTAGCCCCTACTTAAACTAATTTTGTAGATTTTGAATCAATTAGGAACATGTGAATAATCAATTGAAAAGGATTGCCTAATTGAAACCTGACTAGGTGTAGTTCATTTCATTAAACCAATTGAAGCATGAGGTTCTTTTTAAGAAATCTAAATCCAAATGTGTGGTTCATTAAAACCTTTAAAATTATGATTTGATGCACTTAGGATTTATTTTAAGCCTTTAGAATCAACATAAAATAAATGGAAACCATCAAACTATGCAAAAAACCCTAAAAAACCATTTTGCAAATCTAGGGGCCCCCAACTGCGCAATTCCCATGACCAACTGCATAGGTTTGGGTACCAATTGTATAGTTCAAGCTACCAAATGTGTAGTTTCTATGACCAACTGCATAGTTTCTCTAACCAACTGTGCAGTTTGACCTGCAAACTCTTAAAAAGCCTTTTGGGACCTACAAATGCATTAAAAAAAAAAAGAAACCAAACATGTTATCATGATTCACATCAGGTTCACCAATTGTAAGACAATATTTAGGTTCAATTAACATATCAAGGCAACCACAAAACCTTAAAGATATGAAAACCTATCTAATCATATCATGAAAACTACTTGAAATTAAATGAATTAAAAATAATAAAACCCATTCAAGAAATTATTCCCATCATGCTCTCCTTTCTTCTCCATAATGTGGATGGATGTAGCTCTTGCAAATTATGGAATACACAAATTAAAAGTACTGAGAATACTAGGAGTAAAGTAATCAAAGAGTAATTAAAGTGTGGTTAGCCAAATTAGTGCAAAAAGACTCAATTTATAGGGTTGAGAGCCAAAATACAAGAAAACGGCAAGTTAGTGTGCAACATAGAAATATGTCATAATTATGACAAATTGGAAGCACAAATTAGCTTGCACAAATCAATGCACAATTAGGGGAGAGATAAAAGAGAAAGGATGAGGCTAATTAGGAGGCAATTAGGAGGCCAAATTAGTGGAAAAAGGGATGGGAAAGTGGAAGGAATGTTGAGGCTAATTAATAGGAAATCATGAAGCATGAATTAAGGGGATGTGTAAGAGTCTTATTTTTTTTATATTTGAAAATTCATTATTCCCTCAAAATTAGAAATTAGGAATTAGAAAATCTCATAATTCAAAAAGGGAATAATTAATTAATTCAAAATTAATTAATTGTGGGAAACTTAGGATAGGGGAATTAATCTAATAAATAGATTAATATAAAAGAGATAAACTATGGGTTATCTATCCAAAGGGGACAAGTTAGTAAAAGATGATTGACTGAATTGATGATGTAGGATAAAAAATGGATTTGGTCTAGAATGATTTTATAAAGGTTTGAACCGATCTTGATGATTTAAAACCAATCAGGGAACAACACAACATTGATGAACTTTGACAATGTGCGCAATCGAGGGCAACGAGATGAAATAACATCAATGAACTTTGACAATGCTATTAGGTTGACTGATGATGATGAAATAGAATCAATGATCTTGGGCAATGTTATTTAAATTCACTTGGATTAGGATGATGACAACGAGGCATTGGTAAACTTTGACAATGCACTCAAATTAGATGATGATTCAAAAGAGACTTGATTAGGCATCGATGAACTTGGACAATGCCTTAGATTGATTTGGGATTGAATTGATTTGAATTGAATTGATGAGGATACGATTGACAAAGATTCGACGAGATTGGATTGATTTGAAAGTGATTTGATCAGGCATTGATGATCTTTGACAATGACCTAAAATGATTTGAGAATGGTTGAATGTGATCGAAATGGTCTTGAACTGATTAGGACTTATTGGGAATGATTTAGGAAGGTTTGACATGGTTTAGGATTGATTAGGATCAATTTATGAATGCTTAGGATTGATTTAGGAATGATTAGCAATGTTTAGGAATGCTTACGATCAGTTTAGGAATGATTAGGATCAAGACATAGACTTGATCAATTCAGCCAAAGAGATCGAGGTTATGATGCAAAATGCAAGAAATGCTAGAAATCAATTAAGCAATTTTCAATGTCTAATCGATAAGAAAGGACAAAATATTAACATACAGTGAAAACCATATGCGCAACATAGGGGAAATAATTAGAACACATAACAATGTTTCAATTGTAATGGGAAAAAGATAATGCAAAGACTAGAAGGCTCGAGCCATTTTTAGGTGTCTACAGGCTAACTTCCACACTACACACTAGTCCAGTATCTACATGGACATGCTTGATCCAAAAGAGCTTGATATTCTGAATTAGTTTGTAAAGAACAATATCAATATTGAATAGGTAACTACCAAGGTCAAAGAAACAAAAATGCCAGATGCTTCAATTTGGAAAGCTGGTGCTACCACCCCTCTTGCAGCTAAACCTCAAATTGGTGCATCTAAGTGTGATCATGCACTTTGCAATAGCAGTACCATGTGTTCATGAGGTTTTTTGATGATAGTATCATTTTTTTATATTTTGGTTTAATATGGTGATGATACATAAAGATATGTAATGAAAAATTGGTCAATGATACAACTTCTTATTGATAGTTCATATATATAATGTAGGCACAACTAATAGTTGAGTAAGGACATGCTCTACATAGATTTGTTATTTTTTATTATAGTTCTCTAAGATAAAACAATATATCTGATGTATCCATCTCTTTGAACTATCTCAGTATAAGAAACAAAAACCCTTATACAAAATCATATTTAATCCCTTTAATTCGAGTGTGTTTTATTTATGTGATACTTTTTATAAATATTTGGTGCCATTTGTAATCTATTATAAGAAGAAAATAATTGATAGATCATTAAGTATGATCTAAAATGTTGATACCAAAAATTACCACATAATTAAATCTAGAAACACAATCAATCACTATTATGAACTATAGAAATACCACATCTCTTATCAATTCTCTACTATATAGAAATAAATATGCAAGACACTTATAAAATCATTTATTAGGATTTAATGCTTGAATATATCTTCATATTATAACAAGAGAAGATATAAAATTCACAAAAAGTGTAAGTGTTTTACATAATTGTAAAAGATAACTAAAACTAAAAAATAAAAAGGAAGTGCAACTCTCATAATTTGAAAAGAGAACAAAAAATAAATAAACATTAAAAGAAAATGAAGCACATCATAGGGGAGAGAACCTAGTAGTTGTTCACCCTAATTTTGGGTTTCTCAAAATCTTACATGGAAATTTGAAATCACCTCCAATTTTTAACAACAACTTATTTGGCAAGTCACATGCTTATAACTAAGATTTTAAAATTTGGTTTCAAGTCTATATGGTCAAATATGATGTCACATCCGAGTCATTTTGGGAAGGTGTAAAAAATGGTCCTAAAAAAGTAAGTTCATAGTTGTGTACTAAGTGATGTTAAAAAAAGTTAAGTTCATAGTTGTGCACTAAGTGATGTTAATTGGTGTGTTGATGTAGCATCACATGATTGGTTGCTTTTTCAAATTTATTGGAATCTTTTTAGGAATAAGTATTGACATGACACATTTTTTGTGCTCTACTATTGAACCAATTGTGCACCACTCCCATCCCCACTATTGTACCCCACTCCACTATTGACTCCTCTCTCCTAGATCTTATCATATCTATAACATTTTTGAAAGGTTGTTGCCCACTAAGTTGGAAGAAACAACAAGACACCTAAATATTAGAAAAAGATATTTTCGAAATACAAAATATCATGATATTTCCAAAATGAAACATCTCTTTCATTGTTATAAAGGACCACACCATGTTGTAATGACTGTTCACTCCTTATTCATTAAACAAAATAACCCCATACAATTTTTTTAAAAAATATTAAATGTTTATAAGGATGCAAAATTGATCCGTTGAATTATTATGTCCTCACCTATTATTACTTTAATTTTTAATTAAATGTTTCAAAAACAATGGATTAAAAAATAAACTAAAAATCAGGCTTACCAAAACTACGCCGTACGAAGTGCACGGTTAAATTTCAAACATTGAAGTGCAGTTCATTGTCGTTAAAATTTAATATAAAAAAATAAAACCCGTGCCTAGGGTTTGATGATTGAAACTCATAACATGCTCGTGAACTTTCATTGTCACTTGTTAAGAACGTTATTGACAATCAAATGTTTTATTGGCCACTAGGGGAACAATTTCACTACAATTTGCCAAACAGAGACGTTAAAACCTTGGCATCATTAAAAATGAAATCATGACTTTTAAACACAAAGAAACGACTGTCACGCATGACGTATTGGACAGGTCATCATGTTATTATTATAGTTTTCCACCAAGTACATGTTTAAATTTGAACCAGGGAAATTTGCACCATGGTCAAAGCAGCCCAGTAGAGACAAAAGAAATGGAGAAAAGGCAGGTGAAAAACTTGACTTTAAAAGCATAAACTTTATGCAGAAGAAATAATTATTAATGAAGAATCGTTCATTGTATTACTTGAGAAAGCACTTATAAAATCATTTCAAAATGTCCCGTTGGGAGAAGTTTATGCTTTTGAAATCACATCGTTAAGAGAGTTCGAAGACTAATTATTGGGCGTAGTGAACGTTAGAAGAATTTAAGTGTGGAAAATATGGGGTGGTGGTACTTATTCTCTAGTGATTTTGGTTAAGTTTGTCACATCTAAGGGTGAGTTGTTATCAAGATAAGGGTAAATTGTCAATATTTTTTATATTAAAATGTTATTGTCAATATTTTTTATATTAAAGTGTTATGTTCAATTTTAGAGGAAATAAAGATGACATTTTTTGTCGTGATGTCTTCATCATTTATTAATATATAAAACTTCACATGTAAAAAATTCAATTGTTAAAAAGATTATTATAGTTGTATATTCCCTTTCTTTAATTAATATATGCATTTTTCAATTAAAAAAATAAGGATAGTTATAAAGTAATTATATAATAGCCCGCTCTATTTTTGTTGTATGCATTAAGATTTTGGGATTGTTACTATTGAAATGTTGAAAACAAGGGGTGGTGGTGCTTATTCTCTAACAATTTTGTTTAAGCTTGTCATGTCCAAAGGTGAGTTGTTATCAAGATTATTGATATGACAGGTTTGAGTGTTGTGTAACGGTGAATTGTTATAATTTTGAATATTTTAAAGTGTTATGTTCAAATTTCAACGAAAATAAGGATGGGGTTCTTTAGTTATGACGTCCTCAACATTTATCAATATAAAAAACTTCACGTTTAAAGAACTCAATTAATAAAAAAGATGATTATAGTTGTACATTCTTTTTCAAGTTAATTTATATGCATTTTTCCAACTAAAAAAGATGATGAGATGATGATAGTTGTAAACTAATTATAATGAGGCCTTATTTTTATCGTATGCATTGAGATTTCAAGATTATTATTTATTTTTTGAAAAAGAATAAAGATAAGTCGTGAGTGGGTTTTGGTGGAAGAGTTATTTCTTAGATGTGTGATGATTTCTAGTTGATGATGATGGGGTCGTTATCTAACTTACAAATCTGTAAGTTTGTTTTGCACCTTTATAAAGATTTTAGTTTGAAATCTAAAAATTAAATATACTTCATAGAGGTATTTTAAGCTATAATTTAATTTGATATGTATATTAAGGCACATTACAATCAAATATGAGAGATTTGTTATGTTATAACATTGACTAAAATATAGTTTAATCCACTTATGTTTTTTATTAATAAAGAGACATTACAAGGGTGTTGTCTCTTATAGAATGTCATCCAAACATTTGTACAATTGGGTCAGGCGCTGAAAAAAGGACCTTGTATAAAAAGACACAAAGAAGAACAAGAACTAGGACTAAGAAGAAAAGGAAGCCCACACAAGGTTAGTTAACAGATGAAGAGGTAGACCATGAAGCAACATAGAAATTGAATTAATGCTGGCGGCCACACCTCACATTACAGAGGGTCTTGTGCCACTCCTCCCTGAGGAAATTGAGAAGCTCCTAGTTATCTATATCATCCTTCTAGGAATCCTGATGTAGCAAACATAAGGTAGTAGCTGCACTATACATGATTCAACGGTCAAATCTTGCAATATTTTGCATTCATATTTTGACCTTATGGATCTTTGCAACTAGATAAATTCCACCCTATTTTTAGTACTCTAACCTCCTCCAAGAGGGCCACACACCCTAAGCAACCATTGAATGTGGAAACAATAAATAATCCACTTGTGTTAAATGTATATATGCTATTTAATTTTGATAGTGACATAGAATTAAACATTTGAATGATATAATTTATAGTATTCAAATTTAAAATGGATATGTATTGATAAATAGGGAAGCATGTAGAAAGCCACAATGGATGAACTTAGAAACATTTGTGGGACCATTAATAAATTCCTCACTTGAGCATAATTTTTAAAGGTGTGGTTAAAAATACAATGGATAGATCATAAGAGTACTTAGCTCTATGATTGATGAATTATTGTTTCTATTGAAGAATTAGAAACTTGTTAAATGTATGTCTTGGAAACCAGGCGTCTTAGTGAAATATTTTATAATTCAAATTGTCCATCTATGTTCTATTAAAGGAAAATCTCACTTGTCAACTTAGACAAGTTCATGGTCATAGAGTAGTCCCTCAATTCTAGACCTCTCCCCACATATTATAGAATTTGTCTCTTCTATTCACCTAGCATGCTTCTATTTTTTATGTGTTTCTTGATACCTACATACTAAAATACCTTGGTAGGGTTGTCATTGCATCACAAAGGGCACATTCTCCTATGCCAACCCACAAAAATATGAGCAAGTGCTTGAAAAGGCACTCTTTAGTCATCCACATTTTGGATGATTATACAAATCTAGATTCCTTTTAGTGCACCAAATCCAAATGTTTATACTTAGTAGAATAGGAGAACTTGTTTTTAGGTCATGACCTTAATGAATGCAATGAATGCATTTAAATACAAGGAATGTATAAATATATCATGTAATTTGTGTTTAGTCAACCTTTAGTAAGAGTTGTTCAAATTGGAATTTGGAATTTTAATCTTGGAAAGGGTGAGTTTACAATCATGAGGATAATCTTATGACTACAAACTTATTTTGGAACATTAAAGGGGCTAGATCGAAGTGGATAATGTGTGTATGAAAAAATGTGTGCGCATGTGTATATTAAATAAGTAAATAGAAAAAATATATAAAAATGTGCAAACAAATAGATAAATCTAAGGGATAAATATATAAATGTATGTGTAATATAGATAAATAAGTAACATAGTAAGATCTAGTTTTAGACAAACTTAAATCATTTATCAATATTTCAAAACGTTTTCTTTAAAATAAAGACAAAACTAAATAAAAGATAAGATTAACATACAAATATCAAATTATTACAATTTTAAACAAGTTATCTATTTAATCAGAGTCAAATACTTGATTCCATGATTTTTGATTTCATAAAACTATTGTTTAAAATAGCGTCTAAATAGACTAGCAAGTGCAAGGAATGGATATATGTAAAATAATCTTTTTTTAATAGGTTTTGGAAAATAATACAATAGGTATATGAACTCTATGTAAGTTTGTTATATGGCATGATGTAACACTATTGTTATAATATAATAACAATCATCTCTATCTTCTCACCATTCATGTAATATCAACCAAATTTTTCCCATAATATTTTCGTATCTCCATTGCATCAGGCGTCAATGTCTCGTCTTGAACAAGATAAATCCCATTGTATATATGACATAAAATCTTATTATAAGTGAACGATCATGCACGTCCAAATATAACTATATTTGCATAACCATGGAGCACATGCAACTTATTATTCTATTATAAATTACGAAATATAATTATTCTCTATAATGAATATTTCTTCGCTTGAAATTCAAAACAAGGAGAAAGAGTGCAAGATCAGAAACAAGAAAAATGATTCAACATTAAGAAATCATTATTGTTTTTTTTTGTACTTGACATAATAACAGTGATGTGTAACGGATAGTCTTGAGCTTATTTTTCTAAAATTATTTTTATAAATAACGAATGATTCCATTTAATAATTTATACGGCGTGGAGTTCAGCTCAATCTTTCAAGTATCCCAACTTGTTTATACATATGGAAACATTTAGTCTCTCGGGGAGTTTTTTTTAATTTTTAAAACGGGTCTTTAACATTATACGATTTAACTATTTTTTTATAATAATTTTATGTTTCTTTTGTTTTAAGTTTTTGTTTCCAAGTTTTAATATCTCTATATTGAATTAAGTAAAAATTATAGATTTAAGGTAATTTTTAAAATAATATATTTGTAAATTATACAAATAAGGAGAAAGCTTTAAGGATATATATAAATAACATTTATTGGTTAAAAGAGGACATGGAGAATTGATAAAAGACTTGCAATTAATAGATACAAATAAATCTAAAATTTTAACACCACTAATTGTCGCATGTTTGAAGGAATGACATGTAATTAATGTTGAGATGTTTGAATCTCAAAATCAAAGTTTGTAAGATTACTAGCAACAACATGGACATCACTCATATAATGGAAATTAGATTTATCGATACTTTTTTTGTTTGGAAGAAAGGATTATCTAAGAAATGAATAACAAATAAGATTCCTTGCTTATCTAGGTTATCTTTGAGATATGAGTTGCTCCTTCAAAACCTTATATATGTTTTCCATCAAAATGGATAAGTTATAGTTGAGCATTTATATTTCAAACTGTAATAGGAAGGGTAGTGTGAAAAAATTAAAAAAATAAAACTTTCATATATTTGTTTAGTAATCACTTTACAACATGCATTAATAATCACATTGATCGATAAGGATAAATTAAGGACATGCTTCCATGACCTAAATTTTTGGAGAGGACAGGCAAGGAACATAAGAAGGTTAACTAAAGCTTATGATTGTGATAACAAAATAAAAATTGATGCTTGATGGACTATTTTACAGCATTAAAAGGACATGTAAAAACAAGTAAGTGAAACTGAGGTAATTTCCATCAAGAAGCTTGGTGTGGAGTTTTCACAAAGTGATTTGAGACATAGAATCTAATTTGGATTACTAGATTTGCAAAGGAATCTTGTTCCATTTAGTTTGACTAGACTTAAAATACCAATAGCATTGACATATCTAAATTCAAAGAAAGTGAAGGTAAAATCTATTTATAAGTCACTTTAAGGGGAAAAAAATGAATGTTGCACATTTGTTGGACTATTTCTAGTATTTTAAGAAGCTAGAATGATAAATAATCTAGAAACACTTGATAGAAATACTAAGATAAAAATCTTATAGATCAAGGACATTTTTCTTGTTAATATAATTAAGATTAAATCAAGTTGAGACATTTTTCTAATTAATATTTTTAAAACATTTCATAAATTTCTAAATAATTGAATACCCTTTTTGAAGAGGTGTTTACCTTTAAACTTGGGAGACATCTACAAAGGGTTCTCATTTTATTGGATTAATTAATTTTATAAAATAAAAGAGGTACCAAATGTGGTCTATTCTTGAAGGATTAGTCAAACTAGGTAATTTACTAATATACCAATTGCTAAGCCTTTATATATGTTATTTAAGGGGATAAATCCATGAATCTTAAAATAAATAGCTAGAAGGAATTTAATATACTGATGTAGCATGGCCCAAGGAATACCAATTGAAGCATATGAAATATGGATGCAAAGCAATTACTTCTAATATGCATCATCTTCCAAGAAACATCTCCTAGGGAATGTCAATGATCCTAAGCTATGCCCCTTTATCTTTTATAAGAACATAATGAAGCTAAAAAGTGGAAGCCACACCCTTCATTTTATCCAACTTGGCACATAGGAAGCTCTAGATAAGCTAGGCTAGGTAGTTATAATATGTTTTAAAGAAGGTATATATAATAAGATGAAAAGTAGATATGACTTACCAAGAAGATTTTATTAGTAATTTGAATTTGACCAACCATAAAATAAAAAATAGTTAGTCGAGGAAGAAATTTTTCTTTTAATCTCACTCAAATACTAATTTCACATGTCTTTTAAACAAATGCCAATACCAAAAGGGATGCTAAGATATGTAGTAACGGTTCTATGTTGAACAATTTTCCATTCTTCAAGAATCCAAGGTGGTGAGATTTGAAACAAGTCACCAATAATTTAGTCTTTTTTCTAATTAATGTTTTCAAAATATCCCATAAATCTTTCAACAATTGAATACCCTTTTTGAAGAGGTGTTTACCATTAAACTTGGGAAATACCTCCAAAGGGTTCTCATTTTATTGGATTAATTAATTTTGCAAAATAAAAGAGGTACCAAATGTGGTCTATTCTTGAGGGATTAGTCAAAATAGGTAATTTACTAACATACCAATTGATAAGCCTTAATATATGTTATTTAAGGGTATAGATCCATGAATCTTAAAATAAATAACTAGAAGGAATTTAATATACTGATGTAGCATGGTGTAAGGAGTACCAATTGAAGCATATGGAATATGGATGCAAACCAATTGCTTCTAATATGCACCCCCTTGTGAGAAAAATCTCCTAGGGAATGCTAGCAATCCTAAGCTATGCTCCTTTGTCTTTTGTAAGAATGTAATGAAGTTAAAATGTTGAAGGAACACCCTTCTTTTTATCCAACTTGGCATATAGGAAGATCTAGATAAGCTAAGATAGGTAGTTATAATATATTTTAAAGAAGGTAGATAATAAGATGAAAAGTAGATATGACTTACTAGGAAGATTTTATTAGTAATTTGAATTTAACCAACCATAAAATAAAAAATAGTTAGTCAAGGAAGAAAGTTTTCTTTTAATCTCACTCAAATACCAATTTCACATGTCTTCTAAACAAATATCGATACCAAAAGGGATGCTAAGATATATAGTTATAGTTCTATGTTGAACATTTTTCCATTCTTCATGAATTCAAGATAGTGAGATTTGAAATGAGTCACCAATAATTTAGTGTCATGCATTTTTGGTTGAGATCCTAATACCACACTAGACAACTACAAAATATGCAATGTATTGGACACCTCCTCAATTAAGTTTTGAACAAAATATATTGTCATTAACAAAATCTTAGTTGAGGGCTTTGACATTGTTAAGAAGGGAGATGCAATGGATTTGATTGGTAGAAAGGGTGTGTTAAAAAAGGTAGTTGAGAGAAACAATAGTAAGAAAATAAATGAATGGGGAAAGAGGGCAATCTTGCTAGGTGGAATTTTGGAGATGAAATTAGGGAGAGGGGAAAATGTTGATGGCTAACCTAGCATGAACATCCATAAAAATATTCTAACATGGTTACATATCATAGGACTAAATTCCAACTATTGTAACATCTTAAGGATGAAAGACCAAAACATGTAGTTGTAAGGTTTATCAGAATATAACTTAATTTTGAGAGGAAATCTTAAGTAGTTTGTTGTCTAGAATAAATCTGCCACATAGGAATCTAATTTTCCTGAGCTTCATAAGTTCATGTAGTAACATGTTTTATTATTTTAGGAAAGGATTTGACAATTAATTTATTAAATGTATACAATAGAATTATAAGTTGTTAATCTTTCACTTTTTCTTCTTGTTTGTGCTTAAGAATGAGTTTGATCAAGTCTTGATTAATAATAACCCTTAATGACCTAGTTTCAATTCTTTTGAAGAAGACAAAATATAAGTATTCTTAGATGTGGGCCAAATAATTCTATAGAACTTAAGTAGAAGACCATCAAATCTAGAACTCTTTTTCATACCATTTAACATGTTATCTCATCAATTTTATGCATTGAAATGTATTACCAAGAAATTTTTTATAATCAAGGTCAATGAATAACTAATAGTGTTCTCCTCTAAAAATAGGATTAGAGGAGCTTAAGCTATACATTATCAATGAATAGCTATTTGTAGTAGCCTAATCTTATTAGGGCCTGATTTAGAAGATACATCAATTGATTCAATGACTTAAATAAGCTTTTTTTGTGTTTATGTTATACAAACTAAAATAATGGTTTGAGATCTTATACCTCTTTTCATAATTTTGAAGATGAGCCTATATTTGACCTTCTTTACCCTTGCAATAACCATATTGAAGCAAACGTTTAGTGTGGTTGATTGACAAATGCTTATGGGATTGTTGTCCTCGAGTATTCATCCATAAACAAGTTGTTCTTTGAGGGTTTTTTTTTTCTAGTTCCTTCAACATTTTTTTTTCCTTATCAAACTATAGTCCCAAAGAAATAAACTTTACAAATGTTTGATGGGTCTCGCCTGTTAGTTATCCATTTTCCTTATTGAGGTTTAGCCTTGACATTCAATGTAGCTAAAATACCATCAATACAATCTTAATCTTTAATGTGAGAAACATCTATCTTGAAGGGAAGCTCGTTGAAATATATATGAGGTTGTTCCATAACTTGTAGGTTATAATATTAGGATAATAGGGTAGAGGACCTAGTACCTGAACACGTTCCAATGGTTGTGATAACAGTTGTTAACTTAATACCTACACTTGCTGATTTAATATCCAATATTTTTTAACAACATTATACAAATAATTGTGACTTTAAAGTTCTTTTTCCCAATGATGACTACCCACAATTAAATGAAATGTGTCTTTTATTCTAAAAAGCAACCAATAATGTGATGCCACATCAGTTGCACAAGTATGGAGGTCCCTAATATACTATGATTGGTCTCACTTTATTTTTGGGCTATTTTGGACACCTTGGCAAAACATGCTAGTGTGACATCATATTTGATGATGTGACCTTGAAACCTTAGTTATAAGCATGGAGAGTCACCAAGTAAGCTGCTGTAAAAATAATGGGAGTGATTTGAAATTTCCTCTCCCTTATGCATTTCTAAATATGTTCTAAAATCTAATCAAACTTCTAATAATGTAAACAAGAATTTAATTACAAGTTTTTAAAAGATTAAAAATTCACATTACATTTTTATTATATAGAAAAATGTATTCCTCTCAATTATTAGAAACAATAACATATCTATTTATTTAAAACTTATTCTAAAATATAAATATACCCTCATTATCCTTAATGAAAGATTTTTGGTTTTACAATATAGAATTTGGATTTTAAGGGGAAACGGACAAATTATATTATTGAAGTACATTTGTAGTTTTTAGACAATTTATGAACATTTTGATAGTTACTCTTATTAATCACAAATATTTCTAAATTAAACGAATCAATCTTTGTACACCACCTTTGTGAATGATACTCCATTATTATGAATAGGTATGTATACAAGGAACAAATGAAGTCCTATGACAGTTGTTAGCTTTTAAGTAGCCACATGACAGTCACATTCTATTCCATAAAGACAAATTCAGCACAAGGGATCAGTTTGGAATCATTTTCCCTCAAGACCACACGATAGAACGAAAACGTCTCTGTAGCTTGGTAGATATTAAACCCCTTGAGTTCGGTTAACCCACTCATCATCTCCCAACAATACTCTCGTTGATCAGCGCGTGCTAATCCACGTCAGCATAGTTTTCCTCATATATCGTCGCCACGCAGGCATTATTTCCTTCCACGTACCCGTAGACCCGTACAATATGTGGATTCAGATACGCTTGCGTACACAATATTTCAAAGGCGGACTTTTTCAAATATTTAATTACATTTAAATTTGAGAGATAGCCGAAATACATGCAAGAATGGGCTGCAGGTGAAGCCATTTCGATGCTCTGTGAGCGGGCAATCTGTTTGACGAAATGTCTATGAGAAAAATCAGAGATAAGCTATGGCACGAAGAGATTTTAACTGAAGAATCAAAGAAATGCAGTTCAAATTGTCTAAATTGATGCGGCAGAGGTGAGTAAATGCTAACAAGCTAGGGAAATGAAAAGTATATAGGGACACTGTGTTTTTTGAGTAAAGATACCGATTTTGATGAATTATAAGCCTACAGAAATATTTTTGCCCTAATTTTCTGTATCAGAACTCTCTCTTTTCGTGAAAATGTGGTCGAACGTATTGACATTGTTACTGCAGGGGTGAGAGTGTGCTTAAAAACTAGAAAATAGATCGATCTTCAGATTTTATTTTCGTTGTTCGTTTTTCTTGTTTTGCGTCAAAATGGTTTTTTCCTCCCTCTAGGGTTAAGATTTCGATTTTGACAAATTTTTCATCCTACAGAAGGCTTTTTTGAATTAGAACTTTTTTTTTCGGAAATACGCGGCTCAGGGTGTTGAGAAAGTACTTCGGATTAAAATAAACCGATCTGATTGAAAAGTTCTGCTGTTTCTTTTCTGGCTTTGAGTGAAAATGCAGCTCAGAATGTCAATCTTACTCTCTTTTGGTTCCGTTTCCGATTTTGATGAATTTACAGTGCACAGTGGGTTTTTTTTTTCTTCCAACATATGGTTCAGAATACTGAAATTACTATGGCAGAGACAAGAAAATACTAACAAACCAGAAAATCAACTGCTTTCTAGATTTGCTAATTTTTATTTTATTTGTTTTGTCGTTTTTCTTGTATTGCATTCAAATGTAAAATTTAGCAAACTTTCCTGCGAGTTTTCGATTTTGATAAATTTTCTGTCCGCAGTTGATTTCTTTTAGTTTTCAATTTCTCTTTAGTGAAAAGACAGCTTAAAATGCTGAAATTGGTACCGCATAGTCGAGAGAATATTAACAAATGAGAAAATAAAACTGATCAGCACAAAGGTCGGTTTTCGCATTCTATTTCAGAACTTTAATCTTTTTCTTATTTCCTCAAAGTACGGTTCAAAGTGTCGTGGCAGTGGTTGAAAATGTCAGGAGTTAGCTGATAAACCGTTTGCTGGCTTGAAGTCTCTTTCAAAAATTTTCCATTTGTAAATGGTCGGAAAAAGGGGTTTGTGGAATATTTTGGTATCTTTGAGTTTGAGTGAAACGCTTGTGATATGCAGAGCAAAATGTCAAAGAAACGAGGAAATGGAAGGTTTTTGTTGACAGAGAGCTCGTTGAGATTTCATTTTGTGAGAGTATTTTGGTATTTGGTCATTTCGTAAAATTTTTGTTAAAATTCGGGACCGTAACGTTAAAATTGGCGCAGTCGGGGTGAAATTCTTTAAAAGAACATTAATAAATCCGATTTTTATCCCAGAAAGTTTTGTTAAGCTTTCGGTCTCGATGAATATTTGCCGCAGACGGGGCCGTTTCGAGGAAGAAATTTAGTAGGCTTATATTTTTTCTGGTGCTCACCAAATTTTCTGAGCTTATTCGGACATTTCCTATCTTAGAATTTTATTTTTTTCTGTGTTTTGTTTTCAGCCGAGGAGGCGTGTACGATTAAAATTCGAAAGTACTTTTCGTTTTTTTAAACATTTTTACCAAAAAAAGAGATATACATCAAACGATTAAAGGCAGCGCTAGGCTTTAGCGTCACAGACTAGAAAAGGCTCATCCTAAAATGTCTAAGCATGTTGAATATCTGAAACATTTTCTTGAAATGGAATGTTCCCTTTACAGAAGTACACTAAAGCAATTTAGATCAGGGTAGAAGAGAAAAGAAAAACCTCTGTGAAAGGCAGTTCCTTAAACTGTTCTGTAAAGATTTGCAGTGTTTTTACTGGTTTGTTTCAGGGCTTTGTAGGTTATAGACCAAAGGTTAAAAATGAAGCTTCCGCCAAGGGCAACTGTTTTAGCAAATTTTTAGTGATTTTCAATGGTGTTTGTGTTGTATTTGGGGAGATTGATAACCTGTAAAGGAGGAAGTTTATATAAGAAACAGGAAAATTCCTCGTGAAAGGCAGCTATTGTGGCAGATTTGAGTAACATTTCAGGGTTTGTTGCTTTGTATTTGAGTTCTTTGTCCATTAGAGTTTAAAAGAAAATGATTTTTTCTGCAAAGGCAGCTGTTTAGCTATTTGAGAAATGTTTGTGGGCTCTAGCTGTGTATTTGAGGATATTTATTGTTTGTTTGTGAAATGTAGCAGAATGAGGCCAACAAAGCCTTGGTAAATCTGGAGGCTTATGGATAGAACTTTACATTTGGATGAAGACAAGGAAGAAGAACATGTTCAGGCTTGTGCTACAATAGTGAGGTGCAGGACTGTTTTCAATCGGCATTCTGTGGTTAATTACTGGATTTCGAGGTTTCTCAAGGGGCTTACTTGCCAGGGCTGCTTTATTGACAAAAGTAGTGAGGTTTTTCTTCACAAATCTGTTCATAGTACTCTTTGGCGCAGCAATGATGGGAATGATTCAGTTTACATTCGCAAAAATCCATTGTGCGAGGTGAATTTGAATTCTGATAAGGGAAATTTGGATGTAGATGCTGTTAAGTGCTGTGCTTCATTTGGTATGTTCCATTATTTTCCATAGGCATAATGCTGTGATTTCTGTTTTTAATATTTATGTTTGAAATCCATAAAACAATAGTACTCTGTACAGCTACAGTCATATTTTGAATTTCATCGGATTCTTTCTCAAATTTATGGATTTATTTCTACAAATCGCATTCGGCTCAAATGATTTGGTGAGCTGCTGCTTACATTGTATATCTTTGTTTTTGTGCTGGTGAGGGTCAGGCCTCAAATGCTACTTCATGCAGATTAGGATGTTCTAGTGGGTATGGACCTTCACGCAGGGAATTTCCTGATGGTTCCAATGGGGGCAACTCTGAAATTTTCTCAGAAGATGCCATTGAGTTAAGTTAGAATCCCTCTCCACTCTCCAGTGAAAAACTCTGTTTGGAACTGAAAATTTCAGTTCTATCATAGAATTTTAGGTGTGCACTAGAAGAAATTATCTTTTTGGGAAGTTATGTGAAAATTTAAACCTACAAACTTTTAGCTCTCTTCTCCAGCAGTCTTTCAGAATACCGCTTCTCAACAGTAGCCACTCTTAGTTGTATGGAAAAGATACTATTTTTTCTGGTTTCTGGAGTGATCATTTTTCGTGAGCCTATCTACAAAATAAAAATTGGAGCACTATTCCTGTATCTGATGAAACCTTTCTAAATATCTAATAAAAGTTGGAATCACTCCATCCGTGCAAACAGGTAAAAGCTAAGGAGTTGCACCTCCTTGTACCTGACTAACCTGATTTTGCATCTGGCTATGTTTCATGCATGAGTAGTATGATTACAAGCAGGTTACAAGCATGAATATGGTACATGCAGATAAAATTTGAGTCGAGTCTCACCAGTTCAAAATAAAGGGTTTTATCCTGTCTGGTGAGTGTAGCTACGTGTTTTGGCACTACAAGGTTGTGGTGTAAAATCTTTCAAAGAAGTGAATAAGTAGTATCATGCATTTTTAATCTGAGCAGAATTTCATAGTTTCTTGTACTTTCAATGGGAGATTCTGAATTTTAGGACAATGTGTTTGCCATGTTTATTGCCTGCTGTAAAAAATTGTTTATGGAGTTGTAGGGGAGAGTATTCTGTTGTGCTTTTACTTTGCAATGGAATGTATGTAATCTTGTTTTTCATTTTTGTATCTTTAGTGAATGATTTAGTTGTTTTAGAGCCTATTTTTTTTGAAGTTCACATGTTATATTGAAGTTTGTGGCTATCTCAATTTTCTACACCACTTGCGTGAAGTTCTTGGTTAGCTCTTTGGGTTGGTGAAAAGGTTTTGCTAGAATTGGTTTGATATGTTAGGAAACTTTGTGACCTTAAGTTTTTGATGATATTTCAGGTTTGTTTGCTTTCTCTAGAGGTTTTTGTGTGCACTCTTTAGGTGTACAGAGAACTGCAATGGACAGTAATTCTTCTAGAGATCACTCCGCAAGACAGAGTGTTGACTGTGGAAGCTCAACGGTTAGTGGTGATGGTATAACATCAGAAGCATTAAGTTTTGCTATAGGGGAAATGCATGATTATCATGGTCAAGGAGATGAAATCCCAAGTAGTTCTGCAGGATCATCGCCTTTGGGTTGGCCCATAGGAAGAACAGAAACAACAAACTCTTGTATTCCTACTGTTCCTCTTGCAATTGCAGGTGGCCGGGATTCTGTAGTATGGGAGGAGAAAAAAGAGAAGCGAGAGACAGATTTTTCAGGTATTTTTTCTTCTGTAATATTTTAATTTCATTGCTTGATTCCATCTAGGGTGAGATGGTAGCAAGAATTCCATTCGTCTGTAATCAAAAGATGTATTGCCTTTTTCCAATACCATTACTGGTGTAATACTCATTGTTTTACTTCCTTATAAGTGCACATTTGATATTAAATGTGACAGAAAGGCCATTTAAATCTTGCATATCTTGAAGAAGTCTTAAATGATTATCTGTACATTTCCCATTCCGTTTTAATTATTAATGTGAATGTTTAGAAACAGTTTCAGTTCTCGAGGAAAATTGGTTTCTTAAGGGTTGATTAGAATTGGAAACATAGCTTTGCTTTAGTCCCAATAAGAGTTAAAAATTTGAATGAAAGAATGCCTCTCGAGATATATGTTCTGTGAGAGCTCCTTTTCCATCAAATAGAACGGTGCATGTTATTACCACATCATTTTCTCAGTTTTCTTTTCTAATTTGGATGTATTTTTTTTGCTTTGTATATTATTTAAACTTATTTATGTGTAATTGTACAAATTCTATTGCATTGTTTTCTCAGAAGTTGAAATGATGAAAGAGAGGTTTTCAAAGTTGCTACTTGGTGAAGACATGTCTGGTGGTGGTAAAGGAGTTTGCACAGCTCTTGCAATATCCAATGCCATTACAAATCTTTCAGGCATGTCATTTTTGTTTCTCTTAGATCTGTTTAACGTTCAAATTTGGGTTGGTAAGGATGCGTTTAGCTCCATTTTTTAGAGCCTAATTCTTAGTAATTGTCTATTTATGGCAGCAACCATTTTTGGACAGCTCTGGAGGTTAGAACCTTTGGCTTCAGAGAAGAAATTGATGTGGCGAAGAGAGATGGACTGGCTACTATGTGTTAGTGATTATATTGTTGAGTTAGTACCATCTTTACAGGCTTATCCAGATGGTACTAGTTTAGAGGTGAGGATTTAATCACCTTCCTATGTGTTTACATGGTTACTAAAACTTGATATTCAGGTTTCAATTTGACACATCTGTTCAACCTGCAAGTTGTGCCTGCAAATGATTTAATATTGCTGATCCTGTTTATTTCTCAGGTAATGGTTAGCAGACCTCGATCAGATCTTTATATCAATCTTCCAGCCTTGCGTAAACTCGATGCAATGCTCATTGTATGGTTTATCACTCATTCACATTCTTCATGCATGACAGTTTCAACCATTATAAATGCGACTGTTTCCTTTTGTACATTTTTCAAACTGCATATGATTTTGGTTTGCAGGAAACTTTAGAAAGATTCAAGGATACTGAATTCTGGTATGTGGACCAAGGAATATTGGTGCCAGATGCAGATGGCTGTGGTCCGCTTAGGCGCCCTCCTCAACGTCAAGAAGAAAAATGGTGGTTGCCCATTCCTCGAGTCCCTCCATGTGGTCTATGTGATGATGCAAGGAAACGTTTGCAACATCAACGTGATTCAACGAACCAAATTCTTAAAGCTGCAGTGGCAATCAACAGCAATGTTTTGTCTGAGATGGAGGTTCCTGACATTTATTTGGAAGCTCTTCCCAAGGTGAGTGCACAGTGCCCATTGTCTACTGAATGCAGTTGGTCTCAGACCCAAAGAGACTTGATAGTGCTTAATCATTTTATTTTGTTTTTTATTCAGAATGGAAGAGCCAGTCTTGGAGATATCATATATCGCTATATAACTGCAGAACAGTTCTCTCCAGACTGTCTGCTGGATTGCCTAGATTTGTCATCTGAACACCATACACTAGAAATTGCAAATCGCATTGAAGCTGCTATCCATGTTTGGCGGCGGAAACTTCATGGGAGACAATCATTGCATGGAAAGGAGAATCGGCCAAACACAAAATCTTCATGGGGCATTGTCAAAGATTTGATGGGAGATGCAGAGAAGAGAGAACTGCTTGCAGACAGAGCTGAAAGCCTTTTGTTAAGTCTGAAGCAGAGATTTCCAGGACTGTCACAGACTGTCTTGGACATGAGCAAGATTCAGTATAATCAGGTTTGTACAGAAGCATTTTACCATATTTACTGATGCGGGCTTCCTGGCCATGGATCTGGATCGGATGCCTGCGGAAGTGGATCCGGAGGCGGGGGTGCCCTGTGAGTGCCTGCTGGATGTGCATTCCAGGCACCCGGATGCGCAGGGATGCCTCCCAGAGGCATCCACGCACATCCAGATGCCTGGGATGGCTTCCAGCAAGCACCCACAGGGCATCCGGGCGCATCCGGATGCCTTCGCGGGCCCAAGCCCAGAAAAACAAATTTTTAATGACTTTTTCCTACTTGATTTTTATTTTAACATGTGCAAATAAGAACTTTTTATTCTATTTTTTTGCAAATCCATATGATTCTGATTCCGATTTATGAACATTGAATCATGAACTATATTTTGATTTTGTAATTGTGATGATTTTCTGATTTGCATTGGAATCGTGAACATAGACGTATATGATATGGTTTATAATCTTATTGAATATTCAGTTATTTAATATTAGTTATAACTTATTTAAATTTCAATTTGAATAAGTATTGGTGAAGTATCATACTATCAAATGTTTTAATTTTGTATATTTCTTTCATTTCTTTGCATATATATATATATATTCATTTCTTTATATATATATACATGCATCCGCATCCCCCCAAAAATTTTTTCGCGCATCCGTGCTTCCGATTCTCGCTTCCGCATCCGGATCCCTACCCGAATTGGTAACTTAGCATTTTACTCTACTCTGATAATATAACTCTTCAATAGAATGGAAATACTCACCAGATTACAATTCTTTTTATATGTTTGTATTAGAAATGTATGACAAGTGAAAGTCACGTCACTAGGAAACTCGTCTACAAGTACAGGGATCACATTGCCACACCCGTACCTACATCCACATCTTGTAATATATGATATAACCATTCCCTTATATTTATGTAGCCACATACCCAGGTTTGAAATTGACATCCTTGGCCCTATACCTCCATGCCAAACTCAATAAAGCTTTCCAGATGAGGCAGATTAGTGAAGAAATCATTTTTGTACAAGTGTATCAAAATGTGTGATGATTATCTTGATTCATCTACATAGTTTCAATTCAATCTTATTGGTTGATGAAGATGGACTCAAAATGCTGTTGAATATAAACTATCACAACATACTCATTAGTTTTATTTTGTTATTTGCCTTTCTGTGGAAATTTGAGTGAGGACTTTAAAGGTTTTAAAAAGGCTGATTCCATGTTTTAATATGATGTTTATGGTTGCAGGATGTTGGTCAATCTATTCTGGAGAGCTATTCCAGGGTGTTGGAGAGTTTGGCTTACAATATTATTGCTCGTATTGATGATTTGCTTTATGTCAATGACTTGACAAAGCATTCTGAACCTCATCAATTTTCACCTATTCCTCCCTCTGTGAGTAGCAGAAGTGCTGCTGCCAAGAGAGTTTCCTCACCATTTGCTGTTCCTCCATCCTCAAATACACCATATGCTACAGCGTTTGCAACACCAAACTTTTCTCCAACACCACTAGTAAGTCCTGGCAGAATAGCTAAATCCCCGTTTGTTAGTAGTAAAACTAATTCCAATCATTTTACTCCTATAAGAGTTCTGTCTGACTACCTTGGTGAGACAAAGACTACAGATGGAAATACAAAAGAGTCTTCCTTAATAACTGTACCAATGTCCAAAGAAACAGGTAAAGCTTTGTCTTACACTGAACGGTTAGGCAGCAGGAATGATTTGATCAGCCCTCCTACACGTGATTGATGGAGGTTGAGGAGCTGGGGTGATAAATAGTTCATTTAAGAAGTCAACATACCTTACGAGCCTAATTTGAGTTTTCAGCCATGTCTAATCGGTATGCTTGTTAGCCAGCCATATTTGCAGATTGATGCTACCTGCTGCTACTATTATTTATATCTTACTGATTAATTTATTCAAGGGTTCTGCTGTATCATTCTTGTATGGTAGAGTAAGCATCTTCTTAGAAATGTGTTTCTTCCTACTGAAGATGATCTGTCATGTATATAGTTTTTCGTCTCAGACAAGCTGCAGTGAGAAATGCACAGAAGTGCAGGTTGTTAGGGGTTATATATGGAAGAAAAATATATGCTTATCTCCACCAGGAGGTACCTCAATTTTAAGATGCTTTGCTTTGTAGAAGTCCAGAATTTAATAAAATTTTGGATATCATGCCACTTCTCTTGGTTCGTAGGTTCTATCCGTTAATTTCTAAATTCATACTCTTGTTGTAGAGAGTTGAAATTTAGCGCTTTTTCCTTTTCACATGAAGTTCTTTTGTTATAGGTTACAGAGGATATTGATTTTTGCTTACACTTAGCGTTTCATTATCAATATAGCTGTATTAATAGCTATAAGTTTCTGCACTGAGGGATTGAACAGAAGGGTGAAGAAACTTAATGCACGGGGAACTGGTGAAGGAAACTTTTATGACATGGTTGAGCTGCTTAGCCCCTCAACTATTCAACAGGAGTAGATGATTATTGTTAACGGCTGGCTATGTAAATTAAATTATTCATTTTAAGAATTCTCACAATTGGCTGATATTTATTTCATTCCCTTTTGACTTTCATTATTTGCCCCTTAAATTATCCATTTCAGAAAAAGAATGTCGCTGTTCAAATCAGATGATATTTCTGCAATAAGGTGTTTGCTTCATAGGAAAGGTTCAGTGTGGCATTTGGATGAGTTTGGATTTGCTTGACATTGAAGCTTTCATCCCCATATTAACAAATTGACCCTTTCAGTCTTAATTTTGATGCTGATATTTCTGTCTGTCAGGTCTTACACATATATCATATCAACTGCATTATTCTGTCATATTCCGAAACTATTGTCTTTTTGTGTTTGGGAGACATGGCGTATTTTTGGCAGTTTTCTATTGAATGTGTTCTACTGGAAAATTATATTTTGTTGTTAAAGAAGTACCACTTGCTTTTCAGTAAAAATCGATTCTAGAGCGTGTTTGTATTGACACATAAAATAATGGAAAACAATGTTTGAAGCATTTAGTTACATGAACGCAAATTCAAAGTGAAGTGGATTTTGTGGTTTGGCATCGTGATTGCATGTTTTGGCTAATTTGAATCAAGACGGCTTAAGATGTCATTCATTCTGTATACTCAACTGAGCCTTTGATTGAAAATTTTAGATTTCACTTTGGTTAACTACCATGCCAGCGTGCGCTATGCTCATCAGCACAGGACATTTATAATACATGACACATCTTACAGATAATTATTTAAAGAATCTTGAGATCATTGTGTATAATACACAAATCAAATTAACTTTTCAGAAGGTTCTTTCTTCTTCCAATTGGTGATATAGGGTATGAATAGTTGGTTAAACATCCAGTCTATATAACAAGATTATTTTTGTAATAAGGCGATTTGTGAAATCACGATCAATGTTTGTAAGGAGCTAGCAAAGTTGTTGAACAGCCTGTTGTATTGTGTCATACTAAAAAATCAAATTTTTTGGAGAAACTGTTAACCGTTCTTGCAAATTAACCCTATAGTTTGGGTGTGAGGGTTGTAAATTGTTCTAGGTTAAAAATGAGCTACCTTTGAAAAGAGAGTTCAATTTTCTACGATTCGTTATCAAATTTAGCGGGCTTGATCCACAAGTAATCTGAAGTTTGCGTACGGAGACACTTTAACAAGGCTTGATCCACTAGGAATATTTACTTTGTGTTATTTAAAAGAGTTATATAAGATTTTATTCTGGTGTTTGAAGATTGTCATAATGATTTTGTTGAAGACAGGAAAACAAGGCGAATGTTTCTTTTGCCGCTGTCTCCAACAGATCATAGAGAGAGAAATAAAGTCGTACAATAAAAATGACTTGGAATTGAGTAAAAACAAAAGAGCTACAGAAGATTACAATAATATGTAGTGTCGAGGAAAATACATTGATGTAGTACATTTTGTGTTCATTGTATGTTAGTACATAATTTTCCAATAAATCACTGGTAAAAATCACCAAGGCATAGGATACACACGCACTTTTATGGTTCAAATAAATCACTGGTAAAAATCACCAAGGCATAGGATACACATTCACTTTTATGGTTCAAAAGATTTGTTTTTTTAAGTAGACATCTTAAGATTTATATTAATAATAATTCGTATACTTAAAATCTGAGAAGAAAATAGAAATAAAATATAAAAAGAGGAAAATATACTTGTGGAGTTGCATGATGTTTTTGACAATATGTCATTATTGTTTATTCTCAGTCTGATTTTAAATGTTTAAATTAGAAAATGCACTTAAGCAATTGTGGAAGGACATGGAATAATATATCATTAAAGAAACATTCAGGCCATGAACGCTGGAGAACAACCTTGCAGGAGAGTATCCATGTAGAGCACAATAAATAGTACAATAATATTTAGGCAGATTACTTCATAGTCTGCTCCCCCTGCAGAGTAGCCCTATAACATCAATCCAAACAAAGATATTCACTAGATACACTTGGATTGATGCAACTACATCTTTTTTTTAATTCAAGTTAGATAGGGGAATGACCCCTAACTTACCTCTTAGATACTCAAATGTATTCTTAGGTAATGGCTTAGTGAAAATATCAGCAACCTACTCCTTAGTTGGCACATACTCCAACTTTACTTCCTTTTCTTGTACCCGTTCTCTAAGAAAATGATATTTGATAGTTATATGCTTGGTCTTAGAGTGCATCACTTGGTTTTTAGATATGTTAATGACACTTGTATTGTCACAATAGATAACCATTGGTTCAGTTACCTTCTCTTGAATTCCTTCCAGAATCTTTTTAATCCACACCACTTGTGCATAGTTAATTGAAACAACATATTCAACTTCAACTGTTGCTTGAGATATATAGTTATGTTTCTTGCTTGTCCAAGATACAACCCTATCACCAAGAAAGAATGCACCTCCACTTGTGCTCTTCCGATCATCAACATTTCCTGCTCAATCAACATTAGTAAACACACTCAAAGAGAAATCACTTTTATGTCCATACCAAAGACCATAGTCTTCAGTCCCTTGAAGATATCTAAATATCCTCTTCACCGCAATCAAATGTGATTCCTTAGGATTAGAAGAAAATATAGCCACTAACCCAACCGCCTATGCAATGTCTTGTCTACTGTGCAGCACATACTGTAGCTTACTGGTCATGGACCTATAAAGATGATGTAGGGGCATCCAAGGTTAAGGTAGGGGCATTCTGTGTGCTCGGTGAAATTGCACAAGTGTTTGTGTTTTGGCCGGTTTTTGCTCGGTTGCAGCCTTGACTGACGGTCTCGGTCATTGAAGGAAGCTCGGTCACTGAAGGAACTCGGTAGTCTCTGGTGCTCGGTGATAGTGTTACTCGGTCATGCCTGCGGTACTCGGTCGATACTGGCGCTCGATGATGCGTGGCTTGCTCGGTTAATTCACTGATGCTCAGTAGTTCTGACTTATGGACTAGAGTTCTGTGTGATTTGTTGGGTCAACTTGGCGCATTTATTGTTGGTAGCCATTGACTTGGGCCGACATGCTGAATTAAATGTTTGTATACATTTTGTAAGCCGACTTGTATGACATTTAATTATTTGTTTAGGAGAGTTAAGGGTTTCATCTGGCCGACTTGTGGCTGATGATTAGTATTTAAAGGGTGTGTGGGTAGATGTTTAGGGACAAGACTTAGCAGATCTGGATCTCAGATGCGAACTATAAGTTGAAGTTAGCGAAGTTGTAGAAAAGTTCTTGATGATCTTGCAGATCATATTTTAATTTGATAGTTGTTTGTAGCAGAGCTAGGGGTTGCATACTTGGAGACAAGGAGATTGCTTGGTGGCTTGCGAGCTCAAGTTTAGATCTGCCTTAGGGTTTCCATCAACTTCTGATTGTTTTCAGAGCTGAACTAGTTGATGGTTGTATTGGATCTGGCAGAATTGTTTACTGATTGTAATTGGCCCTAACCTGGAAAGCCTTATAGTCGGGCATGTTAATGAAAATCAGAGTTAAACAATTGAATTGTGTTGCATTGTTGAGTATTCCGCTGTGTAATTTTGTTGGCTGCAAGGTTTGGACTGTCCTTAATTGGATCCACCATTCTTGACTGCATTAGGTTGTATCAGAGCGAAGTTGGTTTTTGTTTGAGCGAAGTTTGTTCCTGTTGGAGCCGTGAGTTCGATCTTGTTAAAGCAGAAACTTGACCTAGCAAGGCTGATCTTGCGAAGTTGACCTTGTTGGTGAAAAGATCATATGATCTTGGTTGTAGATCCGTGGCATTGAACTTGTGAAATTGTGCCCTAGTTGTTCGCAGGATTGTAGATTGCGATCTGACTTGCATCTAACTTGGAAATTGTCACAAGGTGGTCGGTGAGGGTTTGTTGCAGAGGATTTGTCTTTCTTTAAGGATGCCTCCAAGAAGATTGGACCCTAAAGTTATTTCTGATCTTTGTGATACTGTTGAATCTCGGATCACAGAGAAGATGAAATCAGATATCAGATCTGAGATGGAATTGATGAAAAATGACATGGTCGCCAAGATCATAAGAGCTATTACTGGTATACCTCGGAATGTTGGTACTGAGGATGGCTATGAAGAAGCTGCTGAAGAATTTGAACAAGCCGGATCTAGTGGTGATGACCGGAGGGATAGATCTGGTGAAGACAGAACTACTCGGTTACCTAGATTTGTTACTCAGTTTAGTAATTACCGAATGAAAGTTTCTACTTTCTCTGGTACTTTGAAACCCAACAATCTGATTGATTGGATTGGTGAACTTGAAGATTTCTTTGAGCTGGAAGAAATTGAAGATCCTCTTCGGGTGAGATTAGCACATACAAAGTTGAAAGGACATGCTGCTCTTTGGTGGAAAGAATTACAGAGAGACCGAGAAGATGAAGGTGAAATGAAGATCAATCGGTGGAGGTTGATGGTGACTAAATTGAAAGCTAAGTTCATACCTGCTAACTATGAGCTTGAATTGTTTAAGAAGTTGCAGAATCTGAAATAGAAGGATTTGTCTGTTGAAGATTATACCAAGGAGTTCCACAAACTTACTATTCGGTCTGGACACAGAGAACTTGGTAAGGAAAAGGTAGCTTAGTATGTGAATGGTCTGAGATTCAATATTCAAGATGAGCTTGGTATGTTGAAGATTGATTCTGCAAAAGATGCTTATCAGTATGCTCTAAGGGCAGAAGAGAAGTTGAAGAGAAAACAATCGAATAACTCCCGAGGGAAGGAGAAAGTTGATCACTCGGCAAAGGATAAACCGACTGATGCAGAAGATGAACAGAAACCTGTGGAACCTAAGAAAAAGATAGGTAGAGTTATCTTTAAAGGTACTTGCTATAACTGTGGAGAGGAAGGACACCATTCTTTTGAGTGTACACAAAAGAAGGTTGATCGACGAACTGCTGTGATGAATGAAAACATTCAGAATGAACCTAAATTAGAGAACTTGCTGCTTCGGTGAACATTGCTCGGTACAAAGGATGAACCTTGTCAGAGAAGTAACTTGTTTAGGACCCAATGCAAGTTTGAAGGTAAACTCTATGATGTTATTGTTGATAGTGGTAGTACTGATAACCTTATTGCTGAGGACATGGTTAGGGAACTTGGTTTGAATAGAATGAAACATCCACGTCCTTATAGGATTGGTTGGTTACAAAATGATCATGCTTTGGAAGTTAGAGAACAATGCTTCATTGATGTTCAGATTGGCCAGTATAAGGATCTTGTGTTATGTGACATTGTGAAGATGAATAGTTGTGATATATTGCTCGGTAGACCTTAGCAGTATGATTGCAGAGCTGTTTATGATTGTGTGAAGAATGTGTTTACTGTTGAGAAGGATGACATGGAGTTTTCACTGATTCCTTTGATGGATACAACGCTCGGTAGGAGAAGCCTGAGTATTGGTTCCCGAGTTGAGTTGGTGTATCCAAAGAAAATGAATGATCAGTTTGAAGAACAGACCTGTACATTGTCTAGAAAAGACTTGAAGAGACAGAGGAAACAGAAGTGGAAGAGTATGCAAGCAGAAAAGGTGGAGGACTTGTATGTGAAGAACTAGTTCAGAGTTTATGTGTTGAACCCTGGAAGATGTTCTTCTCACATATGAACATCTTTTGGAACCTGGGGTGTCTGATGCAGGGGCATCCAAGGTTAAGGCAGGGGCATTTTGTGTGCTCAGTGAAACTGCATAAGTGTTTGTGTTTTGGCCAGTTTTTGCTCGGTTGTAGCCTTGACCGATAGTCTCAATCATTGAAGGAAGCTCGGTCACTGGAGGAATTCAGTAGTCTCTGGTGCTCAGTGATAGTGTTACTTGGTCATGCCTGTGGTGCTCGGTCGATATTGGCGCTCAGCGATACCTGGCTTGCTCAATTAATTCACTAATGCTCGATAGTTCTGACGTACTGATTGGAGTTCTGTGTGATTTGTTGGGCCGACTTGGTGCATTTATTGTTGGTAGCCATTGACTTGGGCCGCCATGTTGAATTAAATGTTTGTATACATTTTGTAAGCCGACTTGTATGACATTTAATTATTTGTTTAGGAGAGTTAAGGGTTTCATCTAGTCGACTTGTGGCTGATGATTAGTATTTAAAAGGTGTGTGGGTAGATGTTTAGGGACAGGACTTAGTAGATCTGGATCTTAGATGCGAACTGTAAGCTGAAGTTAGCGAAGTTGTGGAAAAGTTCTTGATGATCTTGTAGATCAGATTGTAATCTGATAGTTGTTTGTAGCAGAGCTAGGGGTTGCATACTCGGAGACAAGGAGATTGCTTGGAGGCTTGTGAGCTCAAGTTTAGATTTGCCTTAGGGTTTCCATCAGCTTCTGATTATTTTTAGAGATGAACTAGCTGATGGTTGTATTGGATGTGGTCTTGGATCTTGTAGAATTGTTTACTGATTATAATTGGCCCTAACCCAGAAGGCCTTACAGCTGGGCATGTTAATGAAAATCAGAGTTAAGAAATTGAATTGTGTTGCATTGTTGAGTATTCTGCTGTGTAATTTTGTTGGTTGCAAGGTTTGGACTGTCCTTAATTGGATCCACCATTCTTGACTACATTAAAAGAGTCTCATCCACCTCTTGAAAATCATCTTGTTTTGACAGTTTACAACCGGTTACCATAGGGGTACCAACCGGTTTTGAGTCTTCTAACCCAAATATCTTCAATATTTTCTTTACACACTTGGACTGGCTGATGTAGATACCATCTTTCAGTTGTTGAACCTGCAATCCAATAAAGAATTTAATCTCACTGATCATAGACATCTCGAATTCTTTCCTCATTTCATCTGCAAATGATTTACTCATTTCTTCATTGCCACAAAAATGATATCATCTACAAATATATCTGCAATCAATAACCTGTCATCTTTCTCAATCTTCAAATATACATTACTGTTGTCACTTCTCCTTATGAAACCAATCTAAATCAGATGAGTGCAATCTCTCATAACATGCCCTAGGTGCTTGTTTCAACCCATATAAAGTTTTTTGTAATTTACACACCATGTTCTTACCTTCTAACTTAGCAAATCCTTTAGGTTGTTCAATGTATACCTCTTCTTCCAATACAACATTAAGAAAAACTGACTTAACATCCATTTGATATACCTTGAGTCCTATGTAAGAAACATATGCAAGTAGTATTCTTACACCTTCAAGTCTGGCCACAGGTGAAAATGTTTCACCATAGTCTAGACCTTCCTCTTGTGCGTATCCTTTGCACACCAATCTTGCCTTGTTTCTTACCACTTCACCTTTCTCATTCATCTTGTTCCTGAAAATCCACTTAGTACCAATTACATTCTTATCCGTCGGTCTAGACCTACTAATGTCCAAATTTTATTCTTCTCAATCTACTCTATTTCTTCTTCCATAGCTTTCACCCAATCATCATCTTTCAATGCATCTTTCACAGTTTTAGGTTCAAGTTTAGATAACAAACATGTACTTTCTCTTGCCTTTCTTCTTGTTAGAACACCAACATTTCTATCACCAATAATTTGATTAGGGGAATGATTTAGTTTCACATACCTTGACAATACTGATTCAGTTCTAGGAGTACCTTCAGCTGCTTGTATTGGTTCATGTTCATTGACCTGTCTCTCCATTGGTTCTGCCATATAGTCTTGCTCCACTGGTTGTACATATACAAACCCATGATAGTCTTTAGGTTCCTTCTTGTTGGATTCTTCATTCTTTTTAGAAAATTCATCTACTCTTACATTAGCACTTTCCACTATCTTATTTGTTCTCTTGTTCAAGCACTTGTAGGATTTTCTCTTTGTGGAATATCCTAAGAATATTCCCTCATCACTTCTTAGGTCAAACTTTCCCGAATTTTCATCTCTTTTTATGTAAGATCTACTTCTAAAATTTTTGAAATAACTTACACTAGGAGATCGACCATGTCACAACTCATAAGGAGTTTTGTTTGTACCTTTCTTCAACTGAACTTTGTTCAATGTGTAAACATCAGTGCTTACCACTTCTATCCAAAATGTCTGTGCAACACCTTTTTGAATCATTAATGTCCCGACACAATCAATGATAGACTTGTTTCTTCTTTTAGCAATACCATTTCGTTGAGGTGTTCTAGGAGCTGACATCTACCTTTTGATTACTTGTTCCTCACAATATGAAATAAACTCACCTCCTCTATCAAATCTAAGACATTTAATGGCCTTACCTTTCTCTTTCTCCACTCTAGTTTTGTAGATCTTAAACATGTGAAAAGCTTTTGATTTGTCTTTTAGAAACAAAACCCACATCATTCTAGAATAATCATCAAGAAACATGAAATATCTATCACCATAGTAACTCCAAGTTATCATTGGACCACACAAATCGATATGATCCAAATCTAAAATACTTTCAGAAGAGTAATTCTTATTGATAAAACTAGGACTAGTTAACTCTCCAAGTTGACATCCTTTACACATTACATTGTCTGGCTTTACTAGGTTAAGAAAACCCTTTACTATCTTCATCTTACTAACTTTGACTAGGTTATCAAAATTTACATGAAAAAACCTTTTATGCCATAACCAATAATTTTCTACCTTAGCAATCAGATGACTCTTAAAAGTAGAATTTAGATTGAACAAGTTACCTTTAGTTTTTTCACTGGTAGCAATCAATTCTCCTGATTTCCCAATGATCGTGCATATACCTTCATTAAACTTCAATCTATATCCCTTTTTATTCAACTAAACAACACTTAACAAGTTGTATTTCAGACCATTAACCTAGTAAACATCATTACAATTTGTTTTATCATTTAAAGTAATAGATCCTTTACCTTTTGCCATATAGGGAGCATCATTACCAAATCTTACTGAACCACCATCACATTCCTCCATCTTGATGAATTTTCTTCTATCACTGATCATGAGATGAGTGTACCCACTGTCACTAATCCAGTGACCACTGTGGTTCGTGTTAGAAACTAAATCTTTCTCACCTTCTTTTGAGGGTTCTTCCTTTATCACAACAAACACAATTTCTTCTTCATCTCTTCCATCATATTCTTCATCAATAACACCTTCTTCAACTAGATAACATGCCTTCTTGCTCTTATCCTTGAATCTCCTTGGCTTCTCCTTCATGTCATTGTCAGGACATCTAGAGGCAATATGTCACAACTAAACACCGATAGTTTCCAAATCCACTGTACTTTTTTCTAAACCACAAAAACTTGAAATAGATATCTCCAAAGAGTCTTCAATACCATGCTAAAGTTGCATCAATAGATTCTCAATATATAGAGTATGAAAAGAAATATACTCAAGATTGATTACTAAAAATAGTCACATATAGTTACTAATAACAACAACAAGAAGTTGACATCAATGAAAACCATACTCACACCATACTAATTCCTCATTTAATCATTTTGCTCAAATCTGCAACAATCTCCCCCCTTTCATTGATGATAACACATCAATGACAAAAACTAAGAACACAACTTTACAACCAAGAATCCTTCAAAAAGTATCCAAGAACTCTCCTCCTTTGACATCAATGGAAAAGGCCAAAGATGTAAACAATATACTCATTCTGCTCATCTCCCCCTGAGATATACACATCATCTCACAATAGTACATAGCTCCCCTAAGAGATAGCCACCATCATTAGTCCATATTGATAAATATGCATGAAGCTTGCTAGAATAATGCACATCCATATGTATTTATCTCTAATAAGGAGGGAAATCACCCCCAATTTATCTTTGATATACTTAAAAGTATCCTTAGAAAACACCTTGATAAATATTTCAACAATTTGTTCCTTTGTAGGCAGGTAGTCGAGGTTCACCTCATTCTCCAAAAAAGTTTCTCTCAAGAAGTGATAATGAATTAAAATGTGTTTTGTTTTAATAAAATTCTTATCATTCGGTCTTGGGACTAATTCCAAAGTCTGATTCTTCTCAATTTGATCCAAATCTTCCTTCATAGCCTTCATCAAGTTCTAATCACTGCAAGCCTCTTTTACAATCTTTTGTTCAACTTTTGAGATCAAACATAAGTTGACTTGTTCTTTAGTAGCTTTACTTATTGTTATTATTCCTCTGTTCTTATCTCCAATTATCCAATTTTGTAAATGATTCTTTTGCACATCTAGGAGTCTTAGGAACAACTTTCTCATCATGTTGTTCTTTACTTTCTATAGTCTTTTCCTCTTCTTGTTTGCTAGTAGACTTATAAGATTGAATCATGATTTTTATTTTTGTATTATTTGGAATGTCTTCATCAACTTTCATATTTGCACTCTCAACTATTCTTCTCAACCTTTTGTTATAGCATCTGTAAGATTTACTCTTTGTAGAATAACCAAAAAAAATTCCTTCATCTGCTTTGGTATCAAATTTTATGAGATTCTCCTCATCTCTTCTAATGAAACATTTTATGAGGAACTTAATGGTACCTTTATAGCTTTGATTCCAAAGAAAGTGGGGGTGGATAGTTTGGATTAGTTTAAACCTATTAGTTTATGTAACTCGGTGTATAAGATTATCTCTAAAGTCCTTACCTCTAGGATTCTTCTTTTTCTTCCTTCCCTGATTTCTGGACAGTAGGATGGATTTGTCCCTAGCAAGCAAATTCTAGACTCAATCATTTCTGTCCATGAAAACATACATTCCTTGACTATGTCTAAGAAAGAAGGATTTCTGTTGAAGTTAGACTTGTCTAAAGCCTATGATAGGGTTGACTGGAATTTTTTGAAGGCTACTTTAGAGGCTTTTGGTTTCAATAAGAGAAGTAGAGATCTTATTCATTGCTTGTTTTCCTCAGCTAATTTCTTGATGCCTATGAATGGATCTCCTACTCCCTTCTTCAAGTCTTTGAGAGGTCTTAGATAGGGGGATCCTTTATCTCCAATTTTGTTCATTATTATGGTGGAATGTTTGGGTAGATACATTGGCAGGCTGGTCAACAAAGGTGAGTTTATAGGGTAGAAACCTTCTTCAAAGGAGTTGATTTGTTCCCATCAATAGTTTGTGGATGACTCCATTATTATGGGGGAAGCTTCTATAAAAAATGGGAAAACTATCAAAAAAGCCCTTGATAATTATGCTGTTGCTACTGGACAGATTATAAATTGGAATAAGAGCTCTATTTTTTTCATTAATGTTCCTAAAAAAAGACAAGAAAGGATAAAAAGAGTGTTGGGATGTGAGGTGGGTTGTCTCCCTAGATCCTACTTAGGCTTGCCGTTGTGCCTTGATCCCCCTGATTCTTTTTGGAGATATATGATTGATAAATTTTATAGGAGTTTAGCTGGTTGGAAGGGTGCTCTTCTGAGCCAGGTTGGTAAGATTTTGGTGCTGAAAGCTACTCTCCAAAGCATCCCTCTCTATGCTTTAAGTATTTTCAAAATTCCTAGGAAGTTTTCTGAAAGTATAGAGAAAATCCAAAAGAACTTCCTTTGGTATGGAGTGGAACAAAAAAATAGAATGGCTCTCATTTCCTGGGAGAAGGTTTGTAAACCTGTTAGGAAATGGGGCCTCGACCTCCGTAATATAAGAAATATGAACGACTTTCTAATGGCTAAACTTCTTTGGAGATTGTTCAAGACCTCAGGAGAATGGAGTACCATATGGCATAACAAATATAATAGGGACAGGTGTGATTTCAAAAATTTTTTGAATCAGGAAATTGTTCAAGGAGGTTCTAGTATATGGAATAATGCTTTGAGAAGGAATGATTTGATCAAGAAAGGTGTCAAATGGAAGGTGGGAAATGGTAAGACTATTCTTTTTTGGGAAGATGTCTAGATTTTAGATCACTCTCTTAGTGTTGATTCAAGCTAGAAAGAAAAGATGATACAATGCAAACAGGTTTTTGGATCACATGGCTGACTACTGGGAGGGGAATAAGTGGATGGATTAGGCAAGGGTGGATCCCTCTCTCAGAAGCCTAAATAAAATTCTGAATGCTATCTTCCTCATTGATGAAGAGGATACTTTAATCTAGAAATATAATTCTAATGGCTCTTTCTCGATCTCTTCTTTGTATATGTAGAATCTTGAAGATAGCCCAGAACCTTATTGGGCTAAAGCTTGGTTCAAAGGTTTAAATCCTAAAATTAATGTGTTTTTTTGGATCTTATTGCAGGATACAATCTTAACTATTGATAATCTTAGGAAAAGGGGATTATACATAACCAATAGATGTTGTCTTTGCAAGAGTGATGAGGAAAACATTAATCATATGGCTATTCACTGTTCCTTTGCTAGAAAAATATGGGAGAAATTTTTGAAGTTGATGAATATGGATTGGATTTTTCCACAGGGTATCCAGGAGCTTTTCACTTCTTGGAAGCCTCCTACTAATAACAACCTTTTATTGTCCATATGGAGCTTCTTTCTTCCTTACATGTGTTGGGGGGTTTGAAAAGAAAGAAAGATAGGATTTTTAGAAACAAGGAATCTAGTTGGGCGGTAATCTTCCACAAACATTGGGATGATTAAAAATTATCAGGATCTGAAAGATGATTGGGAGGTTAAAGTCTACAAAAATTGGAAGCTTGAAGGGAGGAAGATCCATGATATCAAGATAAGTTTGAGGAATGAGGCTCGTTGGGATTTCCCCCCTAATGGTTGGATGAAAGTCAATTTTGATGGTGCCTCTAAGGGCAACCCAGGAATTGTTAGTTGTGTATAGTTATCCGTGATGAATATGGGAACTGCAAAGGTGCCAAGGCCATCCCTATTGTAATACCCCAAAAATGGGCTATAAGTTCATTAACCTCCTACATCAACAAATCGAACAAAATCGACATCAAAGTCCTAACCTAAGGCACATCTAAACATCATCGAATCATAATTGATTATCTTAAATTCTGCATCGGAGAATATTCCTAGTAATATTCCTAATTATCATAATTATCTTTAATTTAATGATTATTTGGCAATAAATCACATTTATCCTAAAATTTGATTAATTGAATATTTTCATATTTAATTAATTAGATTTAATATTTGCCACTTAATTGTTTAATTAAATTTAATTCTATCTATTATTAATTGTATTATTTAATTTTGACAATAAATCAAAATTCCTATCTTTAATTGATTAAATTCTTATTTAATTAATTAAAGCATGTTGTCATTATTTAATAATATAATTTTTAATAAAAGTTTGATAAAATAGTACCCATAAATTAATTATTTTATTTTAAAAATCAGTTAAGTTGAGCATAAATCACCTTATTATTAAATTAATTCATAATTAAAACATGCACAATCATAAAAGCAGACAACTGTCAATTATCAATTAAAGCTAAACTCTATTTTGAGTTAAAGCTTAGCTTTTGCATATTTTTGTGACTTAATTATCTGTTATTATCAGATAACTCAAAAATCAACCTGAGTTATTTGAGTGATTTATGATTTTTCATCCATGCACCTCCAAAGCCCTGGATTTCTATAAAAATAAGGCTCAGCTCTTCATAATTCATCTCTCATTCATCTCTCAAATTTGCATCCACAACATCTCATATTTTTGCACAATCATGCTGGAGAATTGGAGGCTGAGGAATCAACTTGCAAATTCAAAGCTTTGTGAGATCAATTTCAATTGCATAGTTTTTATATCTTATCATAGAATTTCATAGTTTTCATATCATTGTTAGAATCTTCATTGTTAGATCATTTAGCATTCATTTCATATCATTTTTCAATAGCATTCATAGCATATCAGTTTATCATTCTTATTGCATAGAAAATATCAAAAATATAGATTAATTGCATTCAATTTCATGATCCTCGACAGAATGGAAAAATTTAGTCTTCGACTAAATCCGAAAAAGTGTGCTTTTGGAGTCACTTCTGGAAAGCTCCTAGGATACATCGTCTCCAAGAAAGGCATTGAAGTTGATCCGGCTAAAGTCAAGGCTATCATAGAGATGCAACCTCCCACAAATATCAGTCAAATGAGGACGTTGCAAGGTAGGGTTCAATCTATCAGAAGATTCATATCACAGCTAGCAGACATATCACAGCCTTTTACAAAAACATTACATAAAGGTGTGACCTTTGCATGGAATGAAGAATGTGAGAACAACTTTAAACATATTAAGAAGTATCTATCAAATCCACCTATCTTAATGCCTCCTATTCATGGGAAGCCATTAATATTATATGTCTCCACAACAGATACATCACTGGGGGCATTACTAGCATAGCATGATGAGAACAAGAAGGAAATAGACATCTACTATATCAACAGAACTTTAGTGGCCTATGAGAAGAACTACTCAATGATAGAGAAGGCATGTCTAGCTGTGATCTTTGCATCACAGAAACTGAGACACTACATGTTAGCTCATACTACTCATTTGGTAGCTAAAATTGATCCACTGAAATATCTCCTAAGCAAAGCTTCCCTCACAGGTAGACTAGCTAAATGGGTCATGCTCTTGAGTGAATTTGACATTGAATATGTTGAAAGAAAAGCTATCAAAGGACAGGTCATTGCTAATCAATTAGCTGAAGCACCACTGTTTGATGATACACCCATGCAAATGGAATTTCTTGATTCTTCTATCATGCACCTCTCTTCTAGAGCATGGCGGTTATTCTTTGATGGCTCCTACACACAGAATGGATCTGGAGCAGGCATATTGTTCATCACTCCTCAAGGATATTCGATACCCAAAGCATTCAGACTAAAGTTTCCTTGCACAAACAATATTGTTGAATATGAAGCCCTTTTGAATGGTATGAAAATAGCAATTGAATGGAGAGTAACAGAACTACACATTCATGGAGACTCTCAACTTGTTATTCATCAAGTCAATGATGTGTACCAAACCAAAGATGAAAATCTCATTCCTTACAAGAGAATGGTAGATGATTTAAAGAAATACTTCATCTCTATCACATTTGAGCAAATACCCAGAACGGAGAATAAGGCTGCCGATGCAATGGCAACACTATCTACTCTCTTCTAGCAGCCAGAACATGAGCTACGCTATGAGTTCCTGGTGGAAGCCCTATCCTATCCTGCATATGACTCCCCTGAAACCCGCATGATCTGCAATGTTGTAGGTTATGACTCATCTCGCTATAAAAATCTGTTCTCCTTTCTCCACGACCAAATCATCCCTGAGTCCTTTAACCGTTTTGAGAAATGAAACCTTATCCGATCCGCATCCCGATATGTCATCATTGGTAATGATCTGTACAAACGAGGTCTAGATGGTACACTACTTAGATGTTTAGAACGGGAAGAGTCTCAACGTGCATTAGAAGAAGTCCACAAGGGTATATGTGGGTCACACTCGAACGGTTTAACGTTAGCTCGAAAACTTATTAGGGCTGGGTACTATTGGCCTGAAATGGAGAAAGAAGCTATTAAATTTGCTAAAAACTGTCAACAGTGTCAAGTACATGGCAACTTGATTCATGCTCCAGGGAGAGATCTAATTCCCTTTACTACACAATGGCCTTTTCAACAATGGGCATTTGATCTCATAGGCGTTATCCATCTGCACTCTTCTAATGGACATACCCATATAATCACAGCTACAGATTATTTTACAAAATGGGTAGAAGCAGTTCCTCTGACACAAGCAATAGGGAAACAGATCTCTATGTTCATCTTGAACTACATCATTTGCAGATATGGGATCCCTCATTCCATAGTCACAGACAATGGGGGACAATTCAAAAACAAGGACCTAGATGACTTATGTGCCAAATTCAAGATTACTCAACATTGGTCATCTATCTACTATCCTCAAGGGAATGGACAAGCTGAGGCTTCAAATAAAAATCTCCTGAAGATCTTGCATAGAACAGTGAATAAAATAGGAAGAGATTGGCATCTGATGATCAATCTAGCTCTCTAGGCATACAGAACTAGTATCAGAACGCCTATAGGGGCTACACCTTTCACTTTAGTTTATGGGTATGAAGCGGTACTACCTATTGAGGTTGAAATCCCATCACTTAGAATCAGAATGCATGGACTTGTCACTAATGAAGACTATAGAGTGTCTAGGTTACAAGAACTTGAATTACTAGATGAGCACAGGCAAGCAGCGTATGATCATCTCAGAGTGTATTAGAAAAGAATGTCTAGAGGCTACAACAAGAAAGTTAGACAGAGAGAATTTCAGGTTGGTGATCTAGTCTTGAGAGAAAATCCTAAAAATCAATCCCATCGAGAACACAAGGGGAAGTTTGAACCCAATTGGCTGGGTCCCTTTGTCATCACTGCTACTTTTGGCTCTGGTGCCTATCAACTCTCAACGATGGAAGGAGAACAGCTCCATGAACCAATCAACGTTCTCCATCTGAAGAAATTCTACGCCTAAGGCATTCAGTGCTTGGTAAATGTCCTGAAAAAATCTTAAAAATCGGAAAAAGTCCTAAAAAAATGAACATCTTGGTGAAAACCTAGCAATAGGCACCTTGATGATTCACAAAAAAATAAAAAAAATATCAAAAATTCAAAAAAATTCAAAAATATCCAAAAATTCAAAAAAATTGAAAAAATGAAAAGTACAAAAAAATAAAAAAATATCAAAAATACAAAAAAATGAAAAACAAGAAAAAGTGCCTTGGTGAAAACTTGGAAACAGGCGCCTTGGTAGAAAAAATAGAATCTCTACCAAGATGGTGAAAACTTGGCAAATGGGTGCCACTTGTTCCAAACGCTCCATCTATCAGCACAATCTTGGTCTTTCCCAGCTTTCAGTCTTGCTTTAGTTTGTACATATCTCCCAGTTTGTTTCAACATTTCTAGTTTTCAATAAGTCAGTCTGTACACCAACCAGCTCAAGCGTCTGTATCCTATCAATGTTTAACACTTGGGGGCAATCAATGTCATATCCTATGGTCTCCCATGTATCTTAGACGTATCCTATCCAGTCAGAGTCCTTTGAAGCTTCAAGTTGAGTCAGTCAGTCAGTCTCGTCTCCAGAAAGGATTTTGCATCTACAACAATGCAATCAAACATCAAAACTCAACTGAAAACAATCTGTGCTTTTCATGCTTTTATCTCCTTGTATGCTTACTGATTCGCATTGAGATTTTTGCATATTGTGTCCCTTCGAGCTCCTCAATGATGTCCTTTACAGGATTTAGAGAGTGATGACTGGGGGCATAATCTTTTCTTGGTTTTCTGCTTGTATGTGAAATCTTACAACTTTGGAAATTTTGGATTGAAATGGTGTCCAACTGTAAGAGCCTCTATCTCGAATTGGATGGCCATGCGTACCTCGACCATTGATACCCAGACAATTCAAGGAAGTTTGATCTAACTATTGTCTTTTTGAGTAAGTTCTTTCTCCTACTGTGGAACGCGATCTTGCCTAAGGATGTGAACGATAAAGGGTCACTATGGGTAAATCACATTGGATTTAGAATGATCTTTTGATTGTTTGATGTGTATGTTAAATGCAAGGCGTACTCAGGTCATCACGATGTTTATGTTTTGATGCTTATACAAATTGCTATATCAAAATGGACGTGATATTCAGGTCATCCTGGTGTTTGTGTCTTGGTGCTTATATCTAATCCAACATTCCGAAAACAAATCAATATTCATATGTCCATGGTCGTATAACCAGTGGGTGTTGTATTGATTCTTGCATATACAAATCGATATTCATATGTCTATGGTTTCATAGCTAGTGGGCATTGTATTGATTTATCCAGTTACCTAAAAGTTCAATGATGATAACAAATCGACATATGATCAGTGACTAGGTCCTAGGTCTTAGGTTGCATTTCATCTTGCATGTCTCTTTGCATTTTGCATGTTTGCATGATCTCACAATGACTAAATGAACTTCAATGCTTAAATGATTCTTCAAATCACATCTTCAAGTCTAACAAGAACTGAATCTCACACGAAGGTTCCTCCAATGAAATAGCAAGTAGAATCCTTTTTTGGGATCAAAATTCAAATCTGAGATCATTCATATTATTAACTGCTTGCATATTCAACCTTCAATCTTCACAGAAATCCAGTATTCAACTTAACTGATTAGCTTACATCAAACTATCAAAATTTCAACTTGGTCAACCATGGTCAACTCATGGTCAAACCTAGTCAAATTCGGTCTCTAGGACCTCCAAATGATGCAGAATATGTTCTCGGACGTATATAACCACTTCTCAAATCAATTAGCATGCTTCTAAACTATAATGTTAACTTTTCTTGTCAGATTTCAATTTTAATCCTGAAGGGGGCATGGTATTGCACATCATTCAAAGTCTGTAAATCAAATTCTATCGATCAAGTCTATCAATATCTTTCATCAGTGATCAAGACAACAATCACGTCTAGTCACTGATTCATCAAAAGTCCTCATCGCTTGGGGCAAATCTATCATCACTTGGGGCATATCAGATTCATCGATCCATATCAATCTGGTATTCTCCTAATCTTGTAAACTGTATCAGTTTTTTGCAACCATCAGATCATAGTGTTCTTTCCTTGGTTCTTCGGCAACTGAAGGATTCAGATGTGATACCTGCTAGTTCTACTAAGACAATCAAGTCTAGAATGGGTCACTCACTTCTTATCAATCCTAAGGTTTAGAATCAGCTATTTTGACACTTTTTCACAATCATCGGTTCATTGCTGCTATAGTAAACATTATCTTTGATCATTCAGGACCTCCTATCTCAATATCTTTCAATCGGTTTCTATCTTGAGATTGGTTTATCTTTTGAATCAGTTTCATATCTTTATCAAACACAGACTATCTTTGAACCATTGCGCTTCGCACAGTAATTCAAAGAGGGGCAAAATGTAATACCCCAAAAATGGGCTATAAGTTCATTAACCTCCTACATTGACAAATCGAACAAAATCGACATCAAAGTCCTAACCTAAGGCACATCTAAACATCATCGAATCATAATTGATTATCTTAAATTCTGCATCAGAGAATATTCCTAGTAATATTCCTAATTATCATAATTATCTTTAATTTAATGATTATTTGGCAATAAATCACATTTATCCTAAAATTTGATTAATTGAATATTTTCATATTTAATTAATTAGATTTAATATTTTCCACTTAATTATTTAATTAAATTTAATTCTATCTATTATTAATTGTATTATTTAATTTTGACAATAAATCAAAATTCCTATCTTTAATTGATTAAATTCTTATTTAATTAATTAAAGCATGTTGTCATTATTTAATAATATAATTTTTAATAAAAGTTTGATAAAATAGTTAATTAACCCATAAATTAATTATTTTATTTCAAAAATCAGTTAAGTTGAGCATAAATCACTTTATTATTAAATTAATTCATAATTAAAACATGCACAATCATAAAAGCAGACAACTGTCAATTATCAATTAAAGCTAAACTCTATTTTGAGTTAAAGCTTAGCTTTTGCATATTTTTGTGACTTAATTATCTGTTATTATCAGATAACTCAAAAATCAACCTGAGTTATTTGAGTGATTTATGATTTTTTATCCATGCACCTCCAAAGCCCTGGATTTCTATAAAAATAAGGCTCAGCTCTTCATAATTCATCTCTCAAATTTGCATCCACAACATCTCATATTTTTGCACAATCACGCTGGAGAATTGGAGGCTGAGGAATTAACTTGCAAATTCAAAGCTTTGTGAGATCAATTTCAATTGCATAGTTTTTATATCTTATCATAGAATTTCATAGTTTTCATATCATTGTTAGAATCTTCATTGTTAGATCATTTAGCATTCATTTCATATCAGTTTTCAATAGCATTCATAGCATATCAGTTTATCAATCTTATTGCATAGAAAATATCAAAAATATAGATTAATTGCATTCAATTTCATATCCATCTTTTGCATTCAAATCCTTCATTTAGGTGTCATCTAGGTCATTGATCTCGATTACAATCTGAGAACATCAATCTCGCACCTATTAGAAGGCAGTAAATCGCTTGGTTAGATTAGATTTCAATTTTGCACGATTTTGATTATCACTAACCTCTAATGTTTTACTGAGTGTTGTGTCTACAGATCAGGTACAATTTTCACACACACACCTATAGGCTTTAATACTAACCATGTTGTTGAGGCTAACACTGCTCTTTATGGCCTGATGTTAGCTAAGAGGAAAAACTATAGAAAAGTGTGGGTTGAAGGGGATTCCCTAAATATTATTAAATGTCTTAACAATACCATGACCCCTTCATGGACAAATGGAAATGCTATTAACAAATCTAAAAACATTATTGATTCCTTTGATGAGTGTATTATTACTCATAATTTTAGGGAGGCCAATTTGGTGGCTGACTGGGCTGTGAATGTGGCTTGTCATAGCCAAGTGGACATCAAGTGGGATGATGGGTTTGTCCTCCCTCTTGAAGGGATATCATTAATCGATAAGGATCGATTAAATAGAAGGCAACACATTCTTAATGAAGATCATATTAATGAGTAATAAGTGCATAATTTCATGTGGAGATGAAGAAGGACACTGGGGTGATGTTAGGAATGGGAACACTAAGAGTCGGGGGGGGGGGGGGTGAATCAGTGTTCACTGTATTTGAACTTTTCACTTTAATCTTTATACTAAATTTTAAATGCTTAAGTATTGAATTAAAAATTCACATAAACATGAAACATGAAATCAACACATGACACCAATATGGTTACGGGGAAACCCAAATAGGTAAAAACCCCGGCAGGAATTGACACCCACTGATATTCTGTACTAGTGTTTTGTGATCCTTGTTAGAAGATCCTTAACCCTATTAGGAGTTGCTTTACAATGCTTTAAGTACAGTAGACCTTGTTAAGGGTTGGACCCTATTAGGAGTCTTTTACAATAATCCCTGTTAGGGGAGTGGACTCATTGTCCTAGAGCTCACTGCTCAAATGGTGAAGGCTACAACCTTTTGATCTCAGATACACACTATATCTGTAGGATGAACTATCACTATGACACTTCTTGTCATATCAGTTCCTTTGATGCACCGATGCTTTGACCTCTTGCAAAGCTCTAATACATATTCTTGACTCTTCGCATACTTCTTCTCTTCTTATCACAACTCTCTCTTGACTTCCATACTAAATACAATGGGCGCATCTTATATTTATACGCTCATTCAAAATAAATAATTAGGTCGGCCCTTAGACCTATTACATACAATGCTTCCAAATGAATTGGCTTAAGCATGCTTACAAAAAAACATATAAACATGTCAGAAACCTAAATAAAATGGGTGCATAGCCTTTACAACATTACATTATAATCGCAAACCAAAATACTAACTGTCGGCTCCATGCTTTGTTCTTCACTGGCACACACTGGCTGTGCAACTTCAACTGACTGTAACTTTCACATCCTTGCATATCTGATTATGCACTCATAGAATAAGCATCAATATAGTCTAACTAACTTAACTTCTAGGGCACATACCATAATTATTCCGTACATATGTGCACTGATGCTCTGAGCTGCAGGAACTCTGTACACTGTTTAGTCTTCAACACTTAACCGAATTCTGATCTTTACATTAAGTGCACTGACTCCAAACTGCTATATGACTTTATTTCCATAATGACAACACTATATCAAGTCATATACATCAGTATAGCCAAATTTCCAACAATCTCCCCCTTTTTTCATTGATGGCAACAGAGGAATATGGCCAAGTTGCTAACTGTCCCTTAACACAAAAATTTTTTTGTCTTCTATACATATACCTATATCTCCCTATACATATTATAATCCATATTCTATTCACAACTCCCCCTTTGAAATTAATGACAAAGGTGTACCAAAAAATTGTATCTACACATACTCACTGAGGGAAAACATTTGGATATGCTATCTTAAGGTTCTGGATCTCCTTCTTCCAAAAAGTTATCAAAGAGTTAACTATTTGGAGATGGGCGCATAATGCATATTGAAGCTTCTCCATCTTCTTCAAATCTATGCTTGGACCTTGATCATAGGTTATCATGGTGGCATCAATCTCCTTTATATTTTGAATGAGAATGTCTAGTGAGGGTGCAAGAGCATTCCTCAACTGAGTCTGTCTAGACCTTATCTTTTCCATCTCTTTCTCTGCCTTCTCAATTTTGTCCAACTAACCTTGGTAGACATTGTTGCACATGTTTACATCAGTGGACGTGTCTATTACTGAACTCTTCACCTGCTCATTCATAGCTTCTACCTCTTTTATTTTCTTAAGATGGGCATCAATAAGCTTATCCTGATCCATGTAGACTGCAATGAATTTTCTTCCTTGATTAGTAAATTCTTTTAAAGATGCTTGAATAGTCTTGAGTGAATTCAAATCTAGTGCAAAGTTTCTCATCAACTCATTCAATCTCTTCTTTAGGTACTTTTCTGCTGCAACTTGGGATGCAGATTCTTCAAGGCTTGAAAAATTACTTTTGAACTGAGAAATGATTGTACTTACATCATCAACCGAGTGTATCTTGGACACTTTCTTGTCCTCTAGCAATAGACTGTTCAAAATGTTTACTGACTCTACTAGGAGGGGATTCCTCATTACTTGTTTCTCCTTTGCCTTCTCCATAGCTAAGACGCTGAACTTAATCAGGTCTTCTTCTCTCCATGAGCCCAAACTGGATGTGTTAGGTGTCAAACTTGACAACAATGCTGAGGAGGGAGTGCTATCCATCACTTCTAGTTTTACCTTGGCTAGTTCAACAAAAGTTTCATCTTTCTCTTGTTCTTTTTCTTCCATCTTATCTTCTTCTTCCTTATCTGTTACATTTTCAATCAATACCTCTTCTTGCTAATTGGGAGGTGTATTGCTACATAAAATCTTAGCTTCTTGTGTGCTCACAAAATCTTCCTCAAACTTGTCCAATTTTGTGTTAGTGGTCACCATGGCTATCTCAACATTATCAATGATAGTGGTGATGTCCTTGAGTGATTCTGACATGGGCATAGACTTATCTAACTCTGTTTGTACTTCCACTACAGGTGCTGAATCCTGAGGACCTGTAGATTATACCTTGATGGTCTCTGACCCTTTGGTAACCATTGTGGGTACATTAGCTGTGGGCGCAGTAGGTGGATACATGTTTCTATCCATAAATACCTTCTCAAAAGCTTTCTCTATTTCTTTGGTGATTAAATCATAATTTTTATCTATTATATTCAGAGTTATTATCTTTGTTCTGAGGTGAGGCTTCACCAGATCTAACAAAAATTTCTTCTCTTCTAGCTCACATATAGGAAGGGTATCATCAAGAATCTTTTCCCTTATCCACTGATCTTCCTCAATATCCCATCTCTTTTGGAATTCAAGGATATTCCATACTTTGTTAGGAATCATTGTTTTTAGTTCCAAAACTATTGTTTTGAACTTGATCATGTGCTTTATGATCATGCTATGAATCTCTGACTTGTCAATTTCACTATACTTGTCATAAAACTTTCTTACTTGATCAATTCTACCCTCATCAACTATTCTGACACTTAGCACACTGAGACTGGGTTTGAAGCTTACTTTAGGAGGTGGTTGGGTGTTCCTTTTGTTTCTTGTGACTCTCGAGTATGGATGACTAGTGCCAACCTCTTTCTTCCTCTTAGGCATTGCCTTATACTTGGGAGGAGCAGTAAGGTCAGTGGTTTCCTTGGGCGCAGAAGAAGTATCATCTTCTTTACCCTTATGACTATCATCTTTTTCAATTTTTATCTTCTTCATCTTGGGATCATCAGATTTAGCTTCCACTGTGGATGTGCTCTTAATTTCCAAAGCAATATTTTCATCCCTTGCTTTATCAAGGTCTACTTGTGTTACTCCATGAATTCTGAGTATCTCAGATATAATCTTAGAGGCTTTCCTCTTAGTTGCTACGCTGTTAAGTTTAGCATCTACTTCTCTGGTTTTCTCCTGATATGTTCCCCACCTAGGTTCATTAGGATCTTTGGGGGCTAATAGTAGTACCTGTGCATATGCTTCAAGGACCTGTTCCTCTACCTCATACCCAAGTGGATGAATCCACTTAGTTCTTGGCTCAATAGCTTCCATACAAGTTGTATCAGTTTCAACCATAAAGCATATTGTATCCTTATAATTTTCCATAATGTTCTCTAGAATTCTGTATCTCATTTGCATCTTAGCCTTGAAGGCCTTCAATTCCAAGGTAATGTAGTCTCTCAATGTGCTCTCAATGGATGCTTTGTTGGATATCTATGGCATGGTTGGAATGGACTTGTCCAAATACATATCTGAAACTTGTCCAACCCTACTGGTTCTTTCTTGCAGTAGATATATGCCCTAATATCCTCGACATGCATGACGCCCATAGATGTGCGGGAGAAAGCTCCCTCTAAATCATCTAGGGTTGACTTAAATGGATGTTTCTTGAATACATATCTCTTCTTCTCAGCGACATCATAAACTATGGGAGTGGCCATGACTTGTAATTTCTTTCCAACTGATTTCCAAGATAATCTGACGACTTCTGGATTGGCGTGATGAACTAAGGTTTCTGCAACCAACCAAATGCACTGCAAAAATTGATAGATCAATCTCCAAGTCTTCAAAACAACTTCCAAGGCTCTTTTTGCTCTTCAATCACTCTAAATTCAAATGCAATGAGTGATTAAATAAATTTTTGTGTACTTAAAGTCAGAATTCCACCATTAATGCAAGTCGCCTAAACCAGGCTGTCACTTCAAAATTTGCAACTCAAGTTCTGCTAACAATCAACATGTGCACTTTTGCACGAAGGTTCCTATACACTCCAAAAGCTTAAGTCCAAAGATGCATACTCTGAGGATGAGTATACCAGCCATGCAGGGGTCTAGAGCTAAATTAGCTCCCCCTATGACCCTGAGGGCCATTCATCCAGATGTAGGGGGTGCGTCTACTGCGGATGCATCCAATACATTCTCATCAACTTTGTCCTTCTTTCCTTCTGACCAAATCAAGCTCACATCCTCTGAGGCTTTCAAAAACTTGACTTCTCCTTCTGGATCCAATACTAGTTCTTTGGTCTTTTTAGGGCTTTCCTGACCTTGTGTCCCTGATCTACATAACCTTGATATATGTCCAGCCTTGTTACAAGAATGACAAGTGACTGGAGGTCTTATATTCCTCGGTGCATTGACATGAGTCACCAATTTACATGTTCTAGCTGAGTGACCATTATAGTTACATATCTGACATGTAACATTCTGAGAAATTCTTACATTTTTCTGATTCTGATTTCTCTAATCATGTTGAATCCTATTCTTCTTACTAGTCTTGCAATTCATAGCCCTACGACCAAATTTATTGCATGAATAACAGTAGCCATTAAAAGGTCTTACCTCTGTATAGTTCCTTGCAATGTGTCCATGCTTGTTACATGCAAAACAAGTGCGTGCTATAGGCTTGCACTCACTCTTAGGAGGTCCACCATTGTCTTTGGTTTGATCTCCAGTCTTCTTAGGATCAGTAGAGTCTTTTTGTGTATCCTTTCTTGCTCGCATATTATCAATCTAATTTTATGCTTCATTGTATCCAATACAACTAGTGTTTCCTTTGGCTCTTCTTGCATACAACTGAGATTCTATCAAATCAGAACTGGTGTGCAATTTGTCAATGTGATTCTTAGCTTCTTTCAATTTAGACTCCAATCTTTCTTTGCAATTCCTTAGCTCCAAGATTTCCAAGTTGGCTTCCCTTAATTCCTCATTGAGTTGAAGGTTCTCCTTGACTTGTTCATTGTAGACTTCCTGATTATTGATCAGCTTATCATTGAGCTCTTCAAGTAGTTCTTTCATAGATGCATTTTCTTCATTCAAGTTCTTGACCTTTTCTCCTAGATCACTGTTAGAGCATTCTTTCAAATCCCTTCTAAGCTTTTTGATAACTAATTGAGAATCATTGACTTTCTCTTTTAGTTCTTCAATTTCTCTTTTAGATTTGTCCAGGTCTTCAAGAGTGGCTTCAAGATTTTTCTTCAGATGTTTCATTTCTACTTTGTCCATGATCTCCTCAAGTGGTTAAACTTCTTTGCTGAGGACCAAAGCTCTGATACCAATTGTTAGGAATGGGAACATTGAGAGGGGGGGGGGGGGGGGGGGGGTGAATCAATGTTCATTGTATCTTAAATTTTCACTTTAATCTTTATACTAAACTTTGAATACTTAAGTACTAAATTAAACATTCTCATAAACATGTAACATGAAATCAACACATGACACCAATATGGTTACGGGGAAACCCAAATAGGTAAAAACCCTGGTGGGAATTGACACCCACTGATATTCTGTACTAGTTTTTTGTGATCCTTGTTAGAAGATCCTTAACCCTGTTAGGAGTTTCTTTACAATGCTTTAAGTAGAGTAGACCTTGTTAAGGTCCGGACCCTGTTAGGAGTCTTTTACAATAATCCCTATTAGGGGAGTGGACTCACTATCCTAGAGCTCACTGCTCAAATGGTGAAGGCTACAACCTTCTGATCTCAGATACACACTATATCTGCAGGATGAACTCTCACTGTGACACTACTTGTAAGATCATTTCTTTTGATGCACTAATGCTTTGACCTCTTGCAAAGCTCTAGTACATCTTCTTGACTCTTCGTATACTTCTACTCTTCTTATCACAACTCTCTCTTGACTTCCATACCGAATACAATGGGTGCATCTTATATTTATATGCTCATACAAAATAAACAATTAGGTTGGCCCTTAGACCTATTACATACAACACTTCCAAATGAATTGGCTTAAGCATGGTTATAAACAAACATATAAACATGTCAAAAATCTAAATACAATGGGTGCATAGCCTTTACAACATTACATTATAATCACAAACCAAAATACTAACTGTCAGCTCCATGCTCTGTTCTTCACTGGCACACACTGGCTGTGAAACTTCAACTGACTATAACTTTCACATCCTTGCATATCTGATTATGTGCTCATAGACTAAGCATCAATATAGTCTAACTAACTTAACTTTCAGGGTGCATACCATAATTCTTTCATACACACGTACGCTAATGCTCTGAGCTGCAAGAATTCTGTATACTGTTTAGTCTTCAACACTTAACCAAATTTTGACCTTTACATTAAGTGCATTGACTCCAAACTGCTATATGAATTTGTTGCCATAATGACAACACTATATCAAGTCATATACATCAGTATAGCCAACTTGCCAACAAGTGATTCTGAGATGAGTACTGCTTTCATTTGGCACGATTTATGGGTCTTTCGAGGTGTTAGAGGGTATTATTATGACTTCAAGCCTAATTTGTAGGGTGTTTTGAGTATTTTTGGGAAGGGTTTTCTTGACTATTGTAGAGATATGGGAGGTCAAAAGAAAAGGTGTGAACCAGGGAACTGCAATGAGTGGAACCAGATTTAGGAGGTGTTGAACATTGTCAAAGATGGGGGTTTGGCGGTTTATATGGAAAGTTGCATGGAGGGAAAGTTGCCATTACTAGGAACTTTATTAAGAACTGGAACAAAGGGAAAGTCATGGTGGGAACACAGACCATGGAGGTGATCGAGGAGATCATTGTAGAGGTGATGGGTCTAAAGATAGAAGGAATTAACTTCTACAGGGATAGGAAGGTCTCGGATAAAGCACTGGAGGCTTTTGCACCAACGGAGCAAGAGAGGAAGCGGATTGTAAAGGTCGATAATTTCTACTTTAATCCTAAATGTATTTCTATGCCATGGAGACTGGTTCTCTTTGTGATCATTAGCTACATTAATTTTGATGGTAGATATACCAAAATTTACAACCATCATATGATTTTACTAAATTATTTTAGACCTGGGGTTAAAATCAATTTCCCCTTTTATCTTTTGAACTCTTTAAATGCTAATATTCTCAATTGGTAGAGGGATCTTGATGGTCATCATGCCTGTCATGATGGGCTGATGGTCCTCATTTATGAGGTTTTGAAATCTAAGAAGGTTGAGAGGCCTCGACTGAATCAGTAGGCTCTCGAAGAATATGATACAGATGGTAAAGAATCAGAGGAACCCTTCATGGAGGAAACTAAAGATGATGAGGGGGACTCTGAGGAGTATCAGGAGTCCATGCCCAAAAGAAATGAGAAGAAAATCAAGGTGGAGGACTCGGCCATTGATATGGATATGGAGGAAGAGGAGAGTAGAGAGGATAGTATCAAGAAGAAGGGTAAAAACAAAATGGAGCCCATAGGGAAGTGTACCAGAGAAAAAAAAGGGAGTAAGAAAAGAGCTAAGAAGGTTCTCATCTCCTCTGATAAGGGCTCTTCTTCTCAAGAGAATAGCCAGGATAAATAGGATGAGCAAGTGGAGAATGACCCTATTATGGAGGAGAGTGTTGGGGTGGACCAAAATGTCCTGGTTGATGATAATATTATGCAAGATGTTTCCCAGGACGTGACCAATATTGAGAAGGATGGCCAGCAAGACATGACCAACATTGAGAAGGGTAAGTTGGAAAGCTCCAAGGAGGAGACAGTGGGAGAGAATAAGGATTTTGAAAATATGGGGTGTCTTGCTTTCCTTATTAACCTGAGCAACATGAGAAGAGACATCATAGCTATGAAAGCCCATATTCATCAGCTTTAAAAAGAGACCACGATTCTTGGAAAGATGAATCTGGGGAAGAAGACCATGGGTCAATGTATTGAGGAGCTGAAGGAGACTATTGGTAGGGATAAGGGTCTCTTTGCCTTTAGTGATAGAATCATTGCTATGGAGGAGAAAATAAAAAATGGAGAGGTGACGAAAAAGAGAATTGAAATAATGGAAAACAGAGTTGAGAAGCTAGAGAAAATGGTTGGTAATATTGTGGAGCAGATTTTTTCCATACTTAAGGCTTTGACTGAGCATGTCAAGATTTTGGTGGACAAAATCAACCAGAGGAAAGGGGAGCAGGTGATCATCGAGGTCAAGGAGGATCATGGTCCCATCAAGAGAACTAGATCAAGGTTCAAAAACATGGAGGAAAGTAAGAACAAAGACATTGAGGAACTCAAAGTGTCCTCTACTAACATGTAGATGTTGACTAAATAGGTTGCAGGTCTTATGAAATGTATTTAGCCAGCTGGTTGCTGTCCTGCTATCTTTTTGCTATCCTTTTTTTCTTCGTCTTTCTAATTTTGGACTTGTTGGTTTTTTTGTGTATCTTTTTGGTGCAGTGGCATGGTTTCTATTGGATCTTTAATGCCTATCTTGTAATCTTGATGTAAAAGGTTTCGGGTCCTTTCAAAACCTATTTTTACGTAATCAAAACATTTGCTTCCATAATTTTTGAAATATTTAACAGAAGGGGTTCTTCCATACTATACCTCATATAATATTTTTCCAAAATTCTTCCTAATCTAGACTATGTTCAGTGTGTATACTACAGTCAAAATTTATTCTTTCCAGTAGACTTTCCGTAGATTTTCTTCCTTGATCACAGTTCTTGATGCTTCCTATATTGTTTTGTTCATTCTCTCAACTGCACCATTTTGTTGCAATGTTCTAGGAGTAGAAAAATGTATTCTAATTCTATAATTTGCATAGAAAATTTTTAATTCATCTAAAGTAAACTCTCCTCTTGTATCATATCTCAAATATTTGATTCCTTTATCTGCTTCATTCTCAACCACAACCTTGAATATCTTGAACTTTTCTAATGCTTCACATTTTTCTCTTAAGAAAGTAACCCAAGTCATTCAAGAATAATCATAAATTAAAAGTATGAAATACCTTTCTCCTTGTAGACTTCTTATTTTGGTAGACTCGCGTAGATCAAAATGCACTAAATCCAATAGTTTGATAGTGAATTATTCTTTTTCCTTAAAAATTTTCCTTGTCTATTTTCTAATTCGACATTCTTTGCAAATACTATTGGTAGGTCTTGTAAGATTCCAAAAATCTCTCATTGCATGCAACAACCTAATCCCTATCATGTTGTATAAGTTGATATGATGCATCCTCTAGTGCCATAGCCAACTCTCATTGTTTAAAGACATCAAATAATACCCACTCATAGTATTCAACTGATACATGTTTCCTTCAGTCTTCTTTCTAGAAACAATTATAGTTTCAAATTCCTTCCTTATTCACAACCATCTTCCTAAAACACAAGATTATATCCATTGTCACACATTTGTCAAACAATCAAGAGATTATGATTCAGACCCTTTACATAGTAATCATTATCAATGTTATGTTTTCCATCGAAACTTATAGAGATAATTCCAACTCTTCTACCTCCTTGATCACCTCAAAATATAACATATCCTCCACCATAATTTTCAAGTTTTAAAAAATTACTTTTGTCACTAGTCCTATAATCAAAGTATCCACTATCAATGAGCCATTTATCTGTGTTCCTTCTTATGTATAAAGTAGAGTTCTTAGAGTCTATACCTTTTGTGTTTACTTTCCAAGAACTGGTATGTTTAGCAACATGAGTATTTTATTTTATTTCCAAAAGTAAGCATTTACCATATTCCTCATATTCAGATTCATCATCATAAAGACTTCCATCTTCCCTAACATAGTAAGATTTCTTATCGAACTTTCCTTTACTTTTCTTGTTCTTTTGTTCTGCGATTCTGTGAGGACATCTAGAAGCTTAATGATCAATATTTTCATAGTGAAATCATTTAAAGGGTAACTTACCTTTGTATTTTCCAGTACCTTTCTTCATTCTTCTTACAAAGCTCTCCTCCATCTTATCCAAATTATCTTTATTTAATTTTTCCTCCTTTACCAGTTTTGTAGTCTTAAAAGAGGTTTATGTTCTTACACTAGTAGTGCCAAACTCTCTCATCTCCAAAGCAAGGAATGCACCATACATTTTTTTCTATAGAATATTGATTCAAGATATGAGTTTCTTCAATAGCAAAGACCTTGGAACTATACACTTTAGTAAGGGTTCCGAGTAGCTTTTTTATCACATCATTTACTTCCAGTGTGCGACCAAGAATTCTGATCTTATTTACCACATCATCAATCTTCTTGCATGCATGTCGTTATGATATCTTCTTATTCCATTTGTAGTCCTTCATATTTAGTGTGTGTGTGTGAATTTTGTACCTAGCTATAGACACAACACTTCAGTAAAACATTAGAGGTTAGTTTAAAATCAAAATCGTGCAGTGAAATGAAAACTAATTTAACTAGGCAATTTACTGCCTTCTAGTAGATGTGAGTATGCATTCTCTTATTGGACCAAGATTAGTGACCTTGACGACACCTAAATGAAGGATTTGAATGCAGAATCTAGATATGAGATGAATGCAAATTAATCTATGTTTTTGGTTTTTTCTATGCAATAAGATGAGATAAATTGATATGAATCTATTCTAGATGAAAAATTGATATGCAATTAATCTACAATGATATGCTAAATATGAAACTAAAATGACAAGATTGATCTCACAAAAGTTGTTGATTTGCAAAGAAGCTTCAATTCTTCAGATGTCGATTCACCAGCGTGATTGTGCAAATTTGTGGATTGATTTTGGTAGAGTAAGTATGTAAACTTGTGAGATGATTTGTGAAGAGCTGAAGCCTTATTTTATAGAAATCCAAGGCTTTGGGGATGCATGGAAAAAGCCATAAATCACTCAAGTTGATTTTTGAGTCAACAAGGAATTAAAGATAGTTAACTCATAAAAAATCATGCAAAAACAACTTTTTGATTTAAATCAGAAGTTGAGATCAGCTTTTAACTCAAAAGAGAGTTGAGTTTATTTTTTAAAACAACTTGAATTGATTTTATGATTTAAAGTTCAACTGCTTTTTGGATGTGCATAATTAATTATGAATTAATTAAAAAATAAAATGATTTATTCTCAACTTAATTGATTTTAAAATTAAAACAATTGATTTAATCAATTATTAAAATCAAACTTTATTCCAATTAAATAATATCATTAAATATGACAACTTGCTTTAATTAATTAAATAAGAATTTAATCAATTAATGATAGGAATTTTGATTTATTGTCAAATTTAAATAATAATAATTAGGAATAAATATAATTAAATATAATTAAATAATTAAGTGGTAGTATTAAATCTAATTAATTAAATATTTAAAATATTCAATTAATCAAACTTTAGGATAAATAAGATTTATCGCCAAATAATCATTAAATTAAAGATAATTAGGATAAATAGGAATATTACTAGGAATATTCCTCGATGCAGAATTTGAGATAATCAATTAGGATTCAATGATGTTCAGATGTGCCTTAGGTTAGGACTTCGATGTCAATTCCGTTCGATGTGTCGATATAGGAGGTTAATGAACCTATAGCCCATTTTTGGGGTATTACATTTTGCCCCTCTTTGAATTGCTGTGCAAAGTGCAGTGGTTCAAAGACAATCTGTGTATGATTTTGAAACTGATGTTTGAAATTGAAATTGATATGAAACATAAATTGATTGAAATTGATATGAAGATAATAGGTCATGAATGACCAAAGATAATGTTAACTATAACAGAAAATGAGCCAATGATTGCGAAAAAGTGTCAAAATGCCTGATTCTGAACCTTATGATTGCGAAGAAGTGAGTGACCGATTCTAGACCTGATTGTTGATAAGAATCACATTGGTATCATATCTGAACCCTTCAGTTACGAAGAACCAAGGAAATAACACTAATGAATTGATGGTTACAAAAGATTGATATAGTTTACAAGATTAGGAGAATACCCGATTGATATGGATCTCAATGAATCTGATATGCCCCGAGCGATGATTGATTTGCCCCAAGCGATGAGGTCTTTTTGATGATTAAAAAACTAGACATGGTTGTTGTCTTGATTACTGAGGAAATATATGATTTCAAATTTAGATTACAGACTTTGAATGATGTGCAATGCCATGCCCCCTTTGGGATAAAAATTGAAATCTGACAAGAAAAGTCGGCATTGAATGGTTTAGAAGCATGTTAATTGATTTGAGAAGTAGTTAAACATGTTCAAGAATGCATTATGCATCGTTTGGAGGTCTAGAGACCAAGTTTGACTAGGTTTGACCATAGTTGACCAAGTTGAAATTTTGATAGTTTGATGTAAGATAATCAGTTAAGTTGAATACTAGATTTCTGTGATGATCGAAGGTCGATTATGCAAGCAGTAGACCTTCCTGGGTCTGAAAATTTTAAATCATGATTTTGACATAGTAAATGATCTCAGATTTTGATTTTGATCCTGAAAATGGATTCAGAACGTCGAAATTAGCCAAGGTTGCAGTTTTCATGAAAAACAAAGCACTTTTGAAAATTAGGTCAAAAGCTATATAAAGGCCGAAAGGGTCATTTTCAATTCATTTCAACCTTTTGACTTTAGAAATCTTGTGGAGCCCTCTTAGCAAAAATAGCAGAGAAAGCAGTAGAACCAAAGGTACCTATGAGTTCACATTGATTTGAGCACAGTCAGAGACACCAGAGGCCTCGGTAGTGCAGACATCCAGTAGGTGGACGTCTGTGCTTTGCTAAAAATTCAATTTTTCCATGTTTTATAGCATTTTTAGGATCTTTTGTACGCTTTTCAATTTTGAATTTTTGCATGCATGGAAATTCGTACGACTCTCTAGTGAGACTCATATGACTTTCTAACTGTAGGTAGATAGTCATCTCATAATCCCCCAAGACTCGTATCAGAGGGACCCAAGAGTCGTACAACATTTCATCGGGTCCCTCATAACTTGTACGATGAGGGATGCACTGCCGTGTCACTATGCTTTGTCGTATGGTATGACGTAGAAACTCGTACGACTTTTCCTACCAGTCTGAAATGTCGTATGGAAAATAGTGAGCCTAAAACTCAGTATTAGGTCAATTTTTTGAATTTTTTGATCTCTTAGCTTGATTGCTGACCTGTTAACATACCTTCTGGAATACTGAACTACTCAATTCTTGTCCTTGTAACCCATTCTATGACCAAATTACTGATAGGATTCCCTGTTTCTGTACTGTGTAGGTCATATATTCAGATGTTCATGTATGGATTTCACATCCAGCTACGCAGAGATTATGTGTGTCACTACCAAAACCTATGAGGGTACACCTTACTTCTTGTGGGTTTGAGTACCTTATACATTTACCTGAGATTAGGGTAAATCATGGACTTTTGACTGCTCTAATTGAGAGATTTCAGTCGGAGACCCAGACATTCCACCTGCCGACTAGGGAGATTACTGTTACCCTTGAGGATGTGTATCATATACTACACATTCCTTTCCATGCAGGCCGGTGGCCAGAGTATGTGAGTTTGGGGAACTCAGGTCTTTTAGCTTTTAGACGTCTCTTCAGAGATGATACTCAAATGACTGCCTCCATTTCCTAGGAGGCCTTAGTGCAGTGTTATGGACAGATGCACTAGCTGGAGTGCATCATTGCTGAGATGATAGGAGGGATTATTATGTCTGCCCTTCATTAGAATGGTCTTTTGATGGGCTGGGCCCCTATGGTAGCATGTTTGATGTCCAATCCCTCTGAGTTGGCATGGGGTCAGTGTCTTTTGGCCCATATGTTCTCCGAGATGCACAAGGTAGTGTATCAGGAAAGAAAGTCTTTTGCAGCTGGGGCTTTAGTTCTACAGATCTGGGTGTGGGAGCATATCCCAGTGTTGAGACTAGTATGTACTTCATAGAGGCAACTTCAGGAGCCTATCATTTATATAGATGCTAGATATGTCATACATGGATGGATGGGTCACGTAGAGTACTGGAGGTGATGCCTTGATTATATGACTTTTGTTTGATGGAGACCATATATAGCGATTGAGCCACAACCGACTGCGCAAGAGCTATTTAGTTACTTCTTTCAGAGCCGTGTGCTATTTGGGAGGTCATCCTCCACTATAGAGAGATTCCTTATTACCAGGGTCTGGTGGCAGTATGGACGAGTATAGGATGCCCCTAAGGATTATGATACTTATGCTCAGATAGGTCATGAGCTTGGACTCAGATGGACCATGAGGCTCTCATATGCTTTATGTTCTCAGGAGTACAGTGCTATTATCAGTAGGGATTGGGAGTATAGACTAGATTTACTTGATGCTAGTGTTATAGATGGATTCATTGCCTAGCTTGCTGACCATCCTATTCATATATTTTTTGATCCAATAGAGTTGATACCCTCCATGGAGGAGGTGATGGACATTATAGGTGCTTTGATGGGATAGGGCCCTAGACCTACACAAGCTCCCATTGTGCATCCCACACCTCTGAGACCCAAAGTGATGGCTCCACCACAGAGACCATCAACACAGATGAGGCCCTCTCATCCCACTAGTCTACAACAGGTAGATTGATAGGTTCTCATAGATGGACTAGGGGAGAGGGTGGTACTTTAGGGGGTGTTGGTTCAGTTGATGAGGTACTTGTAGAAGAGAAAGTTGTGGGTGGTGGTATGGATCTGATAGAGGAGGACACAGGTTTCAATCTAGGTGCTGAGGTTAGATTCCATAAGGCACAAAGAGTAGAGACCACTGAGAAAGTTGCCCCGGATACTAAGATGCCAGTAGCTGATGTTGATCCTACTATTCTACTTACTCCACATGAGACTATCAGATGGCTCAGAGTACAGGTCAGGGACTTGAAGGTTAACAGTGCACAGTGGGAGGAGAGATTTTTAGAGGCTGATAGACAGCGCACTGAGCTTTGTGCAGAGGTGCAAAGATTATAGGCAGAGATGATTCATCAGACCTCCCGACCAGCTTACTATGTGTGCACATATTATACTATTGTTCCTGCTACACAGAGAGTCCCTTCGTACTCTCATTATATGATGGCATCAAAGGAAGCCAAAGTGCCTAGAGCAGAGGTAGTACCGGATGCACCACCTCCACCTCCACCAGATGCAGAGGATCGGGTTGATAGTTGATTTGTTTTGATATGTTCTGATATACTATGCTCTTTTTGATCATTGATATATTGTTCTGACTTTGCTAGCTCACATGAGCATATTCTTTTGTACACTGTGCTAGTAGTGCACCCCTGACTAGTTTGATATTTTTGATATATATATGAGATCGATATTTTGGTTGTGACTTCATGTGTACTTGTCATGTTTTGATTTATGATGATATCATGTGATGTTTATGCTATGAGTAGAGTAGAATGTATGTATGGATATATGCAAATGCAATGATTTCTTTCATATGTATGGATGTTATGCAAATGTATTTGATTATGGAAAGATGTATGTATGATTTATGCTTATGCACATGGATGAATTGTAATGCAATAGGTGAATATGATATGTAAATGCAACGATACACATGATATGTTTTGCAGGTATTGATGAAGACAAGTACTCAATCTTATGTCAAAAAGGATGTTCAACCCAGGAGGAGAAATACTTGTGATTCTATGAAGAGACCATTGAGTTAGGTTTTAGCTCTTGTTAGATTTGAAGAGACAATTGAAGAATTGTTTAATCATTGAAGTTCATTTAGGCATTGTGAGATCATGCAAATATGCAAAATGCAAAGAAACAGGCAAATTAAAATGCAACCTAAGACCTAGGACCTAGTCATTGATCATGTGTCGGTCATCCTCATCATTGAATTTTTAGGTATCCGGATAAATCAATACAATGCCCACTAGTTATGAAACCATAGACATATGAATATCGATTTGTATGCATAGGAATCAATACAACACCCACTGATTAGGAAACCATGGATATATGAATATTGAGTTTTTTTTCAGAATGTCAGATTAGATATAAGTACCAAGGCATAAATGCCAGGATGACCTAAATATCATGTCCATTTTGATATAGCAATTTGTATAAGCATAAAAACATAAGCATCGTGACGACCAGAATACACCTTGCATTACAAACACATCAAATAGTTAAGAGATCATTCTAAATCCAGTGTGAATTACCCGTAGTGACCCTTTATCGTTCACATCCTTAGGGAAGATCATGTTTCACAGTAGGAGAAAGAACTCACTCAAAAAGACAATAGTTAGATCAAAATTCCTTGAATTTTTTGGGTATCAATGGTCAAGGTACTCATGGCCATCCAATTCGAGATAGAGGCTCTTACAGACAGACACCATTTCAATCCAAAATTTCTAAAGTTGTTAGATTTTCACATACAAGCAGAAGATAAAGAAAAGATTATGCCCCCAGTCATCACCCTCTAAATCCTGTAAAGGACATCATCAAAGAGCTTGAAAGGACATAATATGCAAAAAAATATCAATGTGAATCAGTAAGCATACAAGGAGATAAAAGCATGTAAAGCATAGATTGTTTTCAGTTTTTAGTTTTTAGTTTGATTGCGTTGTTGTAGATGCAAAATCCTTTCTAGAGACAAGACATACTGACTAATTTGAATGAAGCTACAAAGGACTCTGACTGGATATGATACGTCTAAAGATACATTGGAGGCCATAGGATATGACATTGATTGCCCCCAAGTGGTAAGCATTGATAAGATACAGACGCTTGAGCTTGATTGGTGTACAGAATGACTTATTGAAAATAGGAATGCAGAAACAAACCGGGAGATATGTACAAACTAAAGCAAGACTGAAACCTGGGAAAGACCAAGATTGCATTGATAGATGGAGTGTTTTGAAATGAGTGGCACCTGTTTGCTAGGTTTTCACCATCTTGGGAGAGATTCTATTTTTGCTACCAAGGCACCTGTTTCCAAGTTTTCACCAAGGCACATTTTCTTTTTCTCATTTTTTTGTATTTTTCATTTTTTCAATTTTTTCAATTTTTTGTGTGAATCATCAAGGTGCCTATTGCTAGGTTTTCACCAAGATGTTCATTTTTTCAGGACTTTTTCTAATTTTAAAGATTTTTTTAGGACATTTTACCATAGACTGAATGCCTTAGGCATAGAATTTCTTCAGATGGAGAATGTTGATTGGTTCTCGGAGCTATTCTCCTTCAGTCATTGAGAGTTTATAGGCACCAGAGCCAAAAGTAGCAGTGATTACAAAGGGACCCAACCAATTTGGTTCAAACTTCCCCTTGCATTCTCGATGTGATTGATTGTTAGGATTTTCTCTCAAGACTAGATCACCAACCTGAAATTCTCCGTGTCTGACTTTCTTGTTGTAACCTCTAGACATTCTCTTTTGATATACTCTGAGATGATCATATGTTGCTTATCTGCACTCATCTAGTAGTTCAAGTTCTTGCAACCTAGACACTCTGTAGTCATCATTAGTTACTAGACCATGCATTCTGATTCTTAGTGATGGGATTTCAACCTCAATAGGTAGTACCGCTTGAGACCCATAAACTAAAGTGAAAGGTGTAGCCCCAGTAGGCATTCTGATACTTTTTCTATAGGCCTAGAGAGCTGGATTGATCATGAGATGCTAGTCTCTTCCTATTTTATTAACTGTTCAGTCCAAGATTTTCAATAGATTCTTTTTAGAAGCCTCTTCTTGTCCATTCCCTTGAGGATAGTATATAGATGACCAATGTTTTGTAATCTTGAATTTAGCACATAAATCATCTAGATCTTTGTTCTTGAATTGTCCACTATTATATGTGATTATGGAATGACGTATCCCATATCTGCATATGATATAGTTCAATATGAACATAGATATTTGTTTTCTAGTTGCTTGTGTCAAAGGGACTGCTTCTACCCATTTTGTAAAATAATATGTAGCTGTGATTATATGGGTATGTGCATTAGAATAATGAGGATGGATAGCTCCTATAAGATCAAAGGCCCATTGATGAAAAGGCCATTGTGTAGTAAAGGAAATTAGATCTCTCCCTGGAGCATGAATTAAGTTGCCATGCACTTGGCACTTTTGACAGTTCTTAGCAAACTTGATAGACTCTTTCTTCATTTCAGGCCAATAGTACCTAACCCTAATAAGTTTTTGAGCTAGCGTTAAACTGTTTGAGTGTGACCCATAAATACCATCATGGACTTCCTCTAACGCACGTTGAGACTCTTCTCGCTCTAAACATCTAAGTAGCGTACCATCTAGACCTCATTTGTACAGATCATGACCAATGATGACATATTGGGAGGCATTACAGATAAGGTATCTCTTCTCATGGTGATTGAAGGTATTGGGAATGATTTGGTCTTGGAGATAGGAGAATAAGTTTTTATATCTGGATGAATCATGACCTACAATAGTGAAAATCATGCAAGTTTTGGGGGAATCATATGCAGGATAAGATAGTGCTTCCACCAAGAACTTGTAGCATAGCTCATGTTCAGGTAGCTGTAATAAAGTAGATAATGTTGCCATTGTATCGGTAGCCTTGTTTTTTGTTCTAGGAATTTGCTCAAATGTGATAGATAGGAAATACTTCTTTAGATCATCTACCATTCTCTTATAAGGAATGAGCTTTTCATCTTTATTTTGGTACACATCATTGACTTGATGGATTACAAGTTGAGAGTCTCCATGAATGTGTAGCTCTGTTACTCTCCATTCAATTGCTATTTTCATACCATTCAAAAGGGCTTCGTATTCTGCAATATTGTTTGTGCAAGGGAACTTTAACCTAAATGCTTTAGGTATGGAGTATCCTTGAGGAGTAATGAAAAATATGCCTACTCCTGATCCATTCTATGTGTAGGAGCTGTCAAAGAATAACTGCCATTCTCTAGAAGAAAGAGTCATGATAGAGGAATTTGGAAATTCCATTTGCATTGGTGTATCATCAATCATAGGTGCATCTGCTAATTGATTAGAAATAACCTATCTTTTTATAGCTTTTTGCTCAACATATTCAATGTCAAATTCACTTAAGAGCATGACCCATTTAGCTAATCTACCCGTGAGGGTAGCTTTGCTTAGTAGGTACTTTAGAGGATCAATTTTAGCTACCAAATGCGTGGTTTGAGGTAACATGTAATGTCTCAGTTTATGTGATGCAAAGATCACAGCTAGACAAGCTTTTTCAATCATTGAATAGTTCTTCTCATATGCAACCAATGTTCTACTAATATAGTATATAGCTCTTTCCTTTTTATTCTCATCATGTTGTGCTAGCAATGCCCCTAGTGATGTATCTGTAGTAGAGACATGTAAGATCAAAGGCTTCCCTGGAATGGGAGGCATTAAGATAGGAGGATTTGATAGATACTTCTTGATATGGTTAAAGTTGTTCTCACATTCTTCATTCCACACAAATGTCACACCTTTATGTAATGTTTTTGTAAAAGGATGCGATATGTTTGCTAGCTGAGATATGAAGCATCTGATAGATTGAACTCTCCCTTGCAATGTTCTCATTTGACTAATATTCTTTGGGGGTTGCATCTCCGTTATAGCCTTTACTTTAGTTGGATCAACTTCAATGCATTTTTTTGAGACTATGTATCCTAAGAGCTTTCCAGAAGTGACCCCAAAAGCACACTTCTTAGGATTTAGTCTGAGACTAAATTTTTCCATTCTGTCTAGTATCTTGCTTAAGTCATTTAGATGTTTAACTCTAATCATAGATTTTGCTAAAGTATCATCAACATAATCCTCCATAGTCCTATACATCATGTCATAAAAAATAGATGTCATGGCTCTCTAATATGTAGCACCAGCATTCTTAAGCCCAAATGGCATGACATTCCAACAAAAGGTGCCCCATGCACATGTGAAAGTAGTTTTCTCTTAATCCTCTAGAGCAATTTTTATTTGATTATATCCAGAAAAACCATCCATTAAAGAATACATCTCAAAGCCCACAGTCATGTCCACTATCATATCAATGTTAGGTAGTGGAAAATCATCCTTAGGGCATGCTCTGTTCACATCTCTAAAGTCTGTACACACTCTGATTGATTTATCTAGTTTTGAAATAGGTACAATATTAGAGATCCATTCTACATAATCAATAACTCAGATGAATCCAGCTTTCAGGAGCTTCTCTAATTCAGCTTTTACCAAGAGTGCAACATGAGGATGCATCTTTCTCAATTTTTGCTTAACAGGTTTGACATTGGGAGCTATAGATAAATGATGCATTATAAGATTAGGATCCAACCCTTGCATATTTGAATATTTCCATGCAAAGTTGATCTTATTTTCTATTAGGAATGTAGTAAATTTTTGCTTCTCTTCTTTTGATAAAGATTGTGCTACATGAATCAACTGTGGTTCCTCTACTGTTCCCAAGTTGATGGATCGAGTAGGCTTGATTAGAACTCGAGATCTATCCTATAAATGACTTGGAAGGACATCAAATATCTCATCCTTAGGCACCTTAGAGAGGTTTTCACCTTCAGATATGTCTTTTATTTTTACTTTTGTAGGTTCTAAGACTGCCACAAAGTGGTTTTCACCCTTAGAACTCCTTTTCTTTTTATTCTTATTTTTTTGAATAAGATACTTGATGTCTGAATCCATCATGCTAATGCTGGGTTTACTAACAAAAGTCCTCATAGGGTCAACTACATTGAGGTAGAAAGAAAGGGAATAGTCATTTAGGAAGGTATAAATACCATGGCTTAGATTTGTGGAGGTTTGATCAAGAAGTTTAGGATGTTGGATAGTCAAAATGGGGAAAGATTGGGAGATAGTGTTTACAGGTATGGATCTGTCATCATTGGTCCTAACCTGACACTCAAGTTCAAAGGTGATATTATAACTTAAGACATTCAATTCATGAATAGGCTCAATGTCATTGTGGGAGTCTAATTCAGCCATAGGTGGATCATACTCGTTAAGTTCATTACTTTGCTCTAGACTTACATTGGGTTTAGGTGCATATTGGTGAATAACATCAACATGTTTCTCTGTAATAAGATCATCTTCTTCTGGAATGGCTCCCCATTCATAGTCATTAGATTCTTCATCTATGCCTCTAGGAAATCTAAGAACATGAGTAAAGTAAGGATGAATACCCCAAGAAGGGTTACCCTAAGATTCTGATTTGAATTCATACTCATGAGAATCTGTCTCAGAATAACTACCACCTTCCTCTTTATCTATTTGATTGTCTTCAAGATTAGCTGGTTCTTGTGTTGCAACTATCTCTTCCTCTATAGTAGGTTCTTGTGTTTCTCCTACATTCATTCTTTTTATTGGATCATCTTCAGCTTCAAGAAGGTCTTTGATTTCTTTAGGAAAATGCTCATAGGGAATAAGTTTTGAGCTATCTGAATCACTATCTGATGGTTCAATTTCTTCCTTTTTAAGAAGGGGTTCTCCTGGTGTGATCTGCTCTATGACATGAGAACAATTACCTTTGAGGTGGAAGGGTTTCTTTTTAAAGCCTAAGCCAACAATATCTTTGTTTGCACTACCAGTATGTGAAATAGGTGTTATAAGACATTCTCCTCTGACTCCTAGAGGTCCTTTACCTGGATATCCCATCTTAGCTATTAGTTTATCTCCTGGACCATATGATTTAGAAGGGATTTTGGATACTGTAGAGTCACAAGTCTGAACAACTTGAGATTCAGGTTCATCTTTGTATAGCCATGTAAGCAAAACTTCATCTTCTTCAAATTCTTGCTTGGAGACTTGTTCTACTACAAAATTCTTTTTATATGCCTCAAGAGGTTCTTTAGCATTTGGTTTGGACTATTTTAAAGATTGTCCATAAGACTTTGGTGAGATAGGTAGAGATGTCAAAGATAAGAGTGGATCTATAGTATATTCTCCCATACCATTTTCTTTGATATTGACCTCTTTTGCAATGTCTTCCATTTTAGATGTGGATGCTTCTTTTGTTGGCTTAATGGAAGATTCTCTATTATTAGGCAGAAGTTTATTTGCACTTTCTTTCAATGTATTGTGAGTGGTGGATATGTCTATTGGAATAGTGACCTCTACTCCTTTATAAGGAAATTTCAAACATTGGTGTAATGTAGAAGGAATAGTGTTCATCTCATGTATCCATGGTTTCCCTAGAAGAATGTTGTAAGCCAAAGGTAGATCAAGAACTTGACATATAGTATCTCTGATAACCAGACCTACTCTGATAGGTAAGACAATGGTGCCTTTAGAAGATCTTTCTTGTTCATCATATTCTTTTATAGTTATTTTCTTTCTAGGATCAATAGCCAATTCTAAAAATCCCAACTGTGTGACCAAGTTGTAAGAACAAATGTTTAGGCCAGTGCCCCCATCTATCAACACACGTTTGACTCTACGGTTCTGGATCAAGAATTCTATGTGCAAGGGCTGGTTATGTAGGTGACTCAAGGAGTTGTCATCTTCCTCTGAAAAGGAGATATATTGTAGAGAAGTAAGATGTCCAACCATAGTCAAGAACCTATCTAAATCAAGGTCATCAGGAACATTGGATCAAAGCAAAGCTTTGTCTAGAATAGCTCTATGAGTTGGAGATATTCGAAGCAACTCAAACATGGAGATTTTTGCATTAGTGTGTTGGAGTTGTTGAACAATGCTATAAGATGTTGTCCTCATATCTTTAGGATTGGAAGATTTAGAAACAACCTTCTGTTTGGAAGCGGAAGAAAGATTTAAGGGCATCTTAGGGACATTTGATGAATCTGGGATTTGTCTATTCAGATGTGCCTAAGATTGTGATCGAGTCACTGCGTTAGCTGAAGTATGATCTCTATCTCTTCACACAATTGTGATGACATTGCAATGCTCAGAGAGACAACGTTCAACCATATTGATAACAACATTATTTCCAGGGTAAGCATAATTGACCTTTGCCCCCATATTAGGCTGAGAAGATGAAACTTCTTGACCATGTTTTGGAAATGGTTTTGTGAATGCTGTATGATCATTATTGCTCTTATGATTGTCAATCATGATGTCTCCCTTATCAATCAGATCTTGAATAGTATGTTTCAAGCGTAAGAAATTATTAGTTTTGTGACCTTTACCCCGATGGAAATCACATAATTCATTCTCTCTCCACCATTTTGGTTTAGGATCAGGATCAGATTTTCAGATCTCAGGAAAAGAAATGATGTTATTAGCTAGCAGAGTTCTCATAGCTAATTCTAAAGATTCTCCAAGAGGAGTGAACTTTCATTTATTATCAGCGGACCAAGATTTGTATTCTGGGTTCTTTTGAGATGGTTTAGACACCTTTTTCTCTGAAGATTTGATGGCTTCGGTACCGATAGTTAGATTGAAAGCTGGTGCCTTTAATGGGTCCTGGATAGTATCAACAACACCATCTATGACAATGTCTTTATTCTTGTTCCAGTTTTTGTTCTTGTCTTTAGAACTGGATCCTGATTCATACTTGTCTTTTTGAAGTGTGATGTCTCCTTTTTTCACAAGTACCTTTTCAATTTTGATCGCATTGTCTACCATCTTATCAAAAGATGTATGATCTTGCATTTATAAAGGGTAGTTGATCTCTGGGATAAGATTATTGATGAAGATTTCCAGTTTCCCAGTTTCTGGAATAGGCCTAGCATATATAGAGAATTTCTTCCTCCATCTTTTGAGAAATGTTTGGAATGGTTCTCTTGGATATTGTTTGAGATTGAAGATATCAATCATGGTTACTGGATGTTGAATGTTGTAGGAGTATTGTTGATAGAACAATTTGATCAAATCCTCAAAAGTTTTCATAGTAGAAGGCAATCTAGAGAACCAATGAATGGCTACTCCCCCCAGAGATCAAGGAAAGAGACGCATCAGATAAGTTGGTTCATGCATGAACTCCATAGATTGTGTATAGAATTCTCTGACATGATCTTGAGGATCTGAGTGTCCATCATACTTATCATATTTCAGCATTTCCACCCTTTTAGGGAATGATGGAATGTACAAGTCTTTTTCAAATGGAAAAGGACATAGGGCCTCCATGGAGAACTCCTTGGGTTCCTTTTCTTTTTCACGTTTATTAAGTTTGACTTGCATGACATGCATTTGTTTCATCATAGCCAAAATAGGAATTTCTTCCTCATGCATAATGATATCTTCAAAATTAAAGTTGGGAGGAATTTTAGCTCCTTGATGAGCTAATTGCAAAAAGTATGCTTCTCTATCTTCTTTCAAGAAATGTTTCATCATTCTTTTGAAGTCATCATCATTTTGGTACTGAGCACTTTCTTTAGGTGTGGGTTCTTGATCTGCACCATGTTGAGATTGAGCTCTTTGAGAGCCAAATTTTTTCCTTGCTTGAGACATTGTAGGAGTTCTCCCTAGGATAGATCGAGGAGGGGTTTGTTGATTACCTCCGTGAGTTGATGAAGGAGGAATGTAACTAGTTTTCAATCAAAAATTGCCAAGACCGTTGTCTTCGTAAAGACCAGAATTGTAGAGTTGCTCAAGAGTTGGAGCCTGGAGAGTATTCAAAGGTATGGTATGGGATATTTCTCCAAATTTCTTGTGAGAGGAAGCTCTAGTTTCCGCCATTGACCTTGAGTGAAACAAAAGAATATGATGAAGACAACTAAAGAAAGATCTGATTCAAGAAGATCAAATGATGCAACCTTGTCAAGGTTTGATTGATTGAAGCTTAGATTAGACATAAATGAAGGAGACTGTGCCCTGGATGTATGGGTAGATGCCCAAAAGATAGCGGACACAAGTTCGTAACACTTAGCCATTTTTTAAGATGGATTGAATATTGATAGTTATGACAATGTTTTGACACAAGATGAAAAAGACTCAAATTGATAAAATAGAAGGCTAAATCGGATTCAAAAGGCCACTCTAGGAAAATGATTGGATTCTCAGTAGTTGTTGCTCTATTCCTGACATAGTGATTTTCCTGATAGACTCTAGAAATAGGCTAGAAAAGCTAGGTCTCTGATAGTTCTGACAACTTTCTGGCAATTTTTCAAAATTTCTCAAATGACTTTCTACAGGCTCGTACGATAGTGGGTATAGCATGAAATGACAATTGACAAACTCGTACGACTATTGCAAAACTTGCATGATAGTTGATAGAAGGGTTTTTGATTTTTTTAAATTGATTGGCAACAAAACTCATACGATAATATACCAGCTACCATACGACAATCTCAGGGTTCTAAAATGACAATAGCAAAAATTTGTACGACTTTATGACTTTACAAGGTGACTTTTGACTCCAAAAAGGTGTTTGATATTAGATTTTGCAATTTTGAGGTTTTTAGTTTCAAATTGTTCACAAAATTATCTATCCAGATTTGAAGATTATAGCGAATTGATTCGTTCTTAGTAACCAAATAGATAAACAAGCATGCAAAATAGAAAGCAAGTGATTTCAAGCACGTTTGAAAATAATGAACAGGGGACAAAGCAACCCTGGGCATGAACAATCAAGTGACTGAATTATGCTAATCCCTAGGAGTTCTAATAGTGTATGTTCCAAAAATTTTTGCAATAACGCACATATTCCTAGAAAATGAAAATTTGGCCTGACTAGGGTTTTTAGTAATGGTCTGACTCTGCAACTTTTGTGATCTCAAGAGGGTGAACTCCAATCCAGGCACACTGGGGTTTTGACACAGTCTGAGAATTTAATCAATTAGGAGTTGCTAGGGAGATCTGACAGCCCAATAAGAGACCACACCTATGAAGATTTCCTCCACAAGGACATTTATATAGCGGCTATTGCTACCATGGTGAAATGGCTATTACCGCTTGAGGTTTTGTCAACATGGCTGACCCAATTAAGGGAATGTTCACTATGGTTAACCCTCTATAAAGGTGATCACAAAATATACCACATGGAGACTGGTTCCATATTCAAGGATCTGAGTTTCTGATACTACCCAAAAAGGGAGTAGAACATAGTCCTCTAGCCTTTTCACTTTTAACCGAAACAGAGCAGACAGATTAATCTGACATGCTAAGACCAAGATTATCTCACAAAGATCTATGATGTCAACCACTTATGATCTATCAACCTCTCCAGAGAGAGAATGTATCAATCAGAAGCTGAAGATGCACAAATCTAGTAGAACGTGAGACGCTCTCAGTAACCTCCCTACCTACAAGGGTTCCTTCATTGAGAAGATTTTCACTGGAAATCCACTCTCTCAAGAACCATGAATAGTGTTCATAGGGACTATTTACTATGTGTAACAAAGATGCTGAAAAGAAAATCTATGTTCGTTCTTATAGCCCAAAATGAAATTTGTGATATGAAAGCAATAAAGGTCACACAAGCTTGACACACAAGAGTTCTTTTTAATCCAAATTGAAATGTTACCAGCTAAGAAGATTACCTGAATTCCTCGCAACGCGCTTAGTAGATTCTTACCTATTTTTAGCAATTCTCACACTTTTTCCCAATCAAAATCAGCAGAAATCAATCAAAAACAACAAATTTTAATTGTTAATGTTAGCTGTCAGTCCAAATCAGGAAAACTACCTGAAAAAGTGAAACAATAATTGAAACTTGGCACTAAAGCTCGTATGACAGTGGGTCACCTCCCAGATGATAGTCCAGAAACTCGTACAACATTGGGTATCAGATCATATGACAACAGGGCTTCCAAATGACACTATGTTACTGACGGCATGATCCTTGATCAAATAAACTATTGTACGATAGTGGGTATCCTCTAATACAGGTTTCTAACAAAAATTGTACAAAAATTATACGGACAAAAATTAAAAATCACAGCTTGGAACATAAAATGACAAGAAGATGATAGAAATTGATAGAAATTGAATGGAAACCTATTTCAGGGCCCCACGGTGGGTGCCAAAAATGTGTGTGAATTTTGTACCTAGTTGTAGACACAACACTTTAGTAAAACATTAGAGGTTAGTTTAAATTCAAAATCATGCAGTGAAATAAAAACTAATCTAACCAGGCGATTTACTGCCTTCTAGTAGATGCAAGTATGTATTCTCAGATTGGACCGAAATTAGTGACCTTGACGACACCTAAACGAAGGATTTGAATGTAGAATCTAGATATGAGATGGATGCAAATTAATTTATGTTTTTGGTTTTTTCTATGCAATAAGATGAGATAAACTGATATAAATCTATTCTAGATGAAAAACTGATATGCAATTAATCTACAATGATATGCTAAATATGAAACTAAAATGACAAGATTGATCTCACAAAAGTTGTTGATTTGCAAAGAAGCTTCAATTCTTCAGATGTCGATTCACCAGCGTGATTGTGCAAATTCATGGATTGATTTTGGCAGAGTATGCAAACTTGTGAGATGATTTGTGAAGAGCTGAAGCCTTATTTTATAGAAATCCAGGGCTTTGGGGATGCATGGAAAAAGCCATAAATCACTCAGGTTGATTTTTGAGTCAACAAGGAATTAAAGATAGTTAACTCATAAAAAATCATGCAAAAATAGCTTTTTGATTTAAATCAGAAGTTGAGATCAGCTTTTAACTCAAAAGAGAGTTGAGTTTATTTTTTAAAACAACTTGAATTGATTTTTTGATTTAAAGTTCAACTGCTTTTTAGATGTGCATAATTAATTATGAATTAATTAAAAAATAAAGTGATTTATTCTCAACTTAACTAATTTTAAAATTAAAACAATTGATTTAATCAATTATTAAAATTAAACTTTATTCCAATTAAATAATATCATTAAATATGAGAACTTGCTTTAATTAATTAAATAAGAATTTAATCAATTAATGATAGGAATTTTGATTTATTGTCAAATTTAAATAATAATAATTATGAATAAATATAATTAAATTTAATTAAATAATTAAGTGGCAGTACTAAATCTGATTAATTAAATATTTAAAATATTCAATTAATCAAACTTTTAGATAAATAAGATTTATCACCAAATAATCATTAAATTAAAGATAATTAGGATAAATAGGAATATTACTAGGAATATTCCCTGATGCAGAATTTGAGATAATCAATTAGGATTCGATGATGTTTAGATGTTCCTTAGGTTAGGACTTCGATGTTGATTCCATTGGATGTGTCGATATAGGAGGTTAATGAACCTATAGCCCATTTCTGGGGTATTACATTTAGACATTGCATTCTACATCTTATCTTGTTTGACCATATCATTGCCTTCATATGTAATGTTAAACTTTTCCCAAACATCATGAGCAGTTTCCAAAGATACAACCTTGGTCAATTCAAATTTAGTTAGAACATTGAAAATTTCATACCTTACCCTTTCATTGTCTTTATATGCCTCAATCTCATTCAAAGTATTCGGTCCACTTGTTGGTTTCACATAATGAGTTTCTATAGTGTTACCTCATGATTTTAACAAATCCTTGGTAACTATTTCATCTAGATTAAAAAATATTTTACATTCACACATATTTAATTCTTTAAAGAATTAAATATTATTATATTTTGCAAAATAATTAAATAGTAAGTTATGTGGGGTGAAATTAAGTTTGAATTAATTATGATTGTAATGTGCTCGTGAAAGTGAAAGAAATAAATTGGGCAAGTTAATAGGGATGGGATAGTTCTTTAAAAAGAATGTTAAATTAATTAATTCTTTAAGAATTAATTATTATTACAAGGTGCCAAAAAAAATATTGCACCAAACCATTGAAAAAATCTTGTGAAAGTGAAAAGACACAAGTGGGAGGAAAGTTTGGTGAAAAGGAGTTACAAGAAGTTACCTAACTACTTGGTTGTGAATTCTTTAAAAGGGGAATGATTTTATTGTAAAAGGGAGATTGGATCCTCCTTGGGAAAAAGGATACTTTGTAACCAAAACTATTTTGTTTATTATCAAATATTTTCTTGGTAAAAAGATAATGACTTTTCTCATGAATTTGTCTCTTTCAATAGTCTATGCGCTATGATAAAGGGAGTGATCTATGATGCATAGACACTTGCCACTAGTGCATGTATCTTGAAATCACCTGTTACTCTTAGGATCCAACATGATCCAAATCAACATAACAACTATCAGAGGCAAGCGTCAATGTTAAACATGAAACAAAATAATAGTGAACACTATATATATATGATAGGTTCTTCTATAAGATGTATTCCAAACACCCTTAACACACTTCACAAGGACCTTCACAAAGGTTCATTCCCACTTTTTAATCTGGTCTATAAATCCATTCATTGGTCCTTCAAGATCAAACATCAATACCACATTCTATGCTTGGTTCCATTTACACAAACTCAACTCATCCATACACATGATGATGTCATACCTTCACAATACACATTTAATGTGTCTTACCTTTTTGAAAGGTATTCATACCTCCTTCCTCAATTTTTCACTCAAGGCATATGTCCTTCATAGGCCTACATATTCTAAATCACTATCATTGAACATCATATTAATAAATACCTAATCAATCTTGAAAACATAGTCTTCAACTCTACCATTATGGATAGACCCACAGACAAAGGTTCATAACTTTTTAAAAAGACTTTTTTTCTTCAATTGAATCATTGACTTTTGGAAAATTTTTTCTCCCAACAACATATCAAAAACTTAGAAAAATTCTTCGGTGGGATCTAAAGTTATGGCCTTTATATTGAGACCATTTTGACTATCACAAACAAATCCAAAAAAATGCATGCCCTGTCTACCTAGGGAATCAACATAACTCTTCACAAAATTAACCAATAAAGCCCAACCAAAATTCATTTGAAAGCTACATGAACCCCACTTAAGTAAATGCAAATTTTAGATTTTTTCTATTGATGCATTTAAGAGAAAAATCAAACTCTCTTCGAACAACCTCTTTCATGAGGATTTATTGACTATTTTTACCAAAACATTCATATCTTTCAAAATACTTAATGAAATCAATCCAAACTAGAAGGAAATGAAATATTATTCATTTTTTTTCTATTGATAATATAGAATCAACTGAGTACAAAATTTCTAAACATCAAAATGTCAACTGAATGATAGCACTAGGAGCAATTACATGATTGTGCCTCTATGGCATATATCCCTTTATACATTTATATAATATATGTTCAAAATATTTACTAGTTGAAAAAAAAAGTGAACTAGCATCATGGGATAAAAAATAATAATATAAGGTTTGTCAGTCCCAACCCTGTCCCTACCATTCTTTTGTATTAGTGCTTTGTCTGTACTCATTGATTCTTAAGTGATCATTGTTAGAGTCAGTGTCTCTTTCTCCTTCATTATCTTTTCTATTAGCCAAGTCTTTCCATCTTTTATCATCTATAGTAAATTGAGGTTCCTCCTGATTGGTGTTGCCTGAGATGTATACAATATTATGTCCTTCTATTCCTAAGTTAACATTATCACTATCTCTATTTCTAGTTATCAAGGCAGGAGCTTCATTGTGTAGGGTAACACTTTGGATGTCTTTTGGAAAAAGGATCATGGCCCCTTCCTTCATAAGGCTTTGGAATCTTTCTCTTGGAACTTGAATGATGGTTGTCACCAGTGTCATGATAGAAAAATATGTGAATTTTGAGTTAAAATCAGTAAGACCCCATCTCCCTTATTGGATAATGTCCTCATTCCAATATCTCCAAATAAACCATAAAACTTTAGTAGTAAAGGTTAACCAAAAAGAATTGAGTTTACTATAAAAAACATCCACATAACCTCTGAGGATTTCATGCCAAGACAGACCAAGACTATTTTTCCATTTAAAATCTTTGCCAAAGAAAACATAACATATATTAGCCGACCATTGACAATAAAAAAAAATTCTCATAAGACTCTACATAGTTGCAGAAAAAGAAAATGATAGAACTTTTGACACCTTGAGACACAAAGGAACCAACAACAAGATTTTTCAACAGGAAAATCCACTTAAAACAAGCTTTTTTTGGGCTCAACATGAGGAAGCCATAACAACTCAAAGACATAATTCCACTTATTGCAAGACTAACTCAAGCCCCAAGCATGATTGATTTCACCAAAAATGCTATCATCATTTTTAAGGAGATTATAAATTTGTCTGCAAGAAAAGTTACCCAACCAAGTGCCATCTTGGTGTAGGAGCACCTATTCATTGGATGTCTTAGGGAGAATTTTATATGTTACATTTTTTCTGATATGGTTTCATTATTATGTAATTTCCTAAATAATATTTGGAATCCATTCAAACCATTTTGTAAGGCTATTAAAGCCATTAAAATCATAGTGATCGATAAGGTCCTGAAAAAAGTCAAGTATGGTAGAACCACTCAAATATATCCAAAAGAAGTGGAATTGATGTAATTAGAGTCTTTAAGACATTTTCAAAATATTTTAAAGGTTTAGGAAAGGTTTGAGGATATTTGAACAATAATTGTAAAAGTTGTTCAAAAGTTGTCAAAATTGTAATTATAACTTTTACAACTTGGTGACAACTTTTTAAAAGTTTGTTAAAAGTTGTTAATGGGTAGTTGTAGGTTGGTTGGATGGTTTATTATGATTCCAAACTATATAGATTTTGTCTCCAAAATATGAAATGGTAAGTTGGAGGAGTTTGAAGAAGGATTTGAAATGGAAGAAAACTTATTTTTGATGTTACATATCTCAGTTTTTTGGTTATTTTTCCTGCAATTCCTCTAATATTTTGATTGGTGCGAACTTATTTTAAATGATACATACCTTAAAATTATATTTTTAAAAATATATGAGTTAAATTTCATTTGGTTTTGGTTTGGTTTATTTTCATTATGTTTTAAGGAAGTTATAGCCATTTTGGTGAAGGCTGGTCGGATTCTATCATAATATGAGCAATTTTGACAAAAATGCAATAACTTTTGTTTCATTGCTTGCATTTGGCTATAACTTGGGGAAAATGTTTTTAATTACTTTTATTGAATCCAACCAATGGGATTGGCTTCATTCTTTCATTTATGAATTTTATTAATAAATGTTTGAGGGTTTCAGATTCTGCCCTAGTTTGAGAAATTATTTTTAAGATTGCAAAATGTTTGCATTTATTGGAATAATTGAAGGAAGGTTGTAAATGTGAATCCTACCTCTACATCAAATTGGCTTCAGAGCCCAAACAGGCTGGGCAATAGGTATTTTGTGGTTGTGTGTTTGTCCTTTACAGGTTGAAGAGGGAACTTGGATACCAAGAGAGTAGGCCAATAGATAAAAGAGGAGAAAGGCCTAAAAGGAGAGGTATAAAAGAAAATAGGAAGAAAGGTAAAAATAAACTTTCTTGATAAAGAAAATTAATTTCATTATGAAATGGATGCATGATGATTTGCAGGGTATGGATTCACAAAAGAAAAAGATGAAAGAAAAAACAAAAGAGAAGAGGAAATAATAGAAAGATTGGAAAGAAAACTAGAGGCATATGAAAATAAGTGAGATAAAACTACAAAGAAGTTGGAGAAACTTATTGAAATCATAGAGAATAGGGGACCTGATTATGATGAAGTTAAAGATGTTGAAGTAGTGGAAAGTGGTGAAGAATATGTAAAACCTCATGCTGAAGAGATTCAAGAAATTAGGGAAGAACAAAGAGAAACAAGGATAGAAGAGACAAAAGAGGAAGAGTTGATTGAATCTAATGAGAAGGTTGAACCAATTGAAGACTTAATAAAGATGGGCATTATTGAAAAAGATGATGTTGAATTATTTGTAGTAATAAAGGATGATAATAAAATAATAATAGAGGTGGATTAGATTTATGATGATAAAGATAGTAAAAGGGAAGAGTTTCCAAGAAGATTTGAGGAGAAAAACTCAAATTTTGTGATTGATTTTGATACTAATCGAATGATTTTTGTACATAAATTTGTTATTGTTTTCATTTCAATATAGATGATGAATAAATTAGATTGGAAAGGACATAAGAATGTTCTTGAAATGGTCACATTCTTAAGGACATAGATTGAGAGACCAAAACTGAAGATGAAGAAGAGATCTTTGAAAACCCACTTCCAAGGGACTTGGAAAACTTTTAAGGTCAGGAGTATGGTGCAAGATCACCTATTCATTGGATGTCTCATGGAGAAATTTTTATTTTACATTTTATTTGATATGGTTTCATTATTATGTAATTTCCTAAATAATATTTGGAATCCATTCAAACCATTTTGTAAGGCTATTAAAGCCATTAAAATCATAGTGATCTATAAGGTCCTGAAAAAAGGTCAAGTCTGGTAGAACCACTCAAATATATCCAAAAGGAGTGGAATTGATGTAATTAGAGTATTTAAGAAATTTTCAAAATATTTTAAAGGTTTAGGAAAGGTTTGAGGATATTTGAACAATAATTGTAAAAGTTGTCAAAATTGTAATGACAACTTTTACAACTTGGTGATGATTTTTTAAAAGTTCATTAAAAGTTGTTAATGGGTAGTTGTAGGTTGGTTGGATGGTTTATTATGATTCAAAATTATATAAAATTGTTCTCCAAAACATGAAATGGTAATTTGGAGGAGTTTGAAGAAGGATTTGGAATGGAAGAAAACTTATTTTTGATGTTACATATCTCAGTTTTCTGGTTATTGTTCCTATAATTCCTCTGATGTTTTGATTGGTGAAAACTCATTTTAAATGATATAGACCTTAAAATTATATTTTTACAAATTTGTATGAGTTAAATTTCATTTGGTTTTGGTTTGGTTGATTTTAATTACATTTTAAGGAAGTTATAGCCATTTTGGTGAAGATTGGTCGGATTCTATCATAATATGAGCAGTTTTGGCAAAAAATGAAATAAATTTTGTTTCATTTCTTGGATTTGGCTATAACTTGGGGAAAATATTTTTAATTCATTTTTATTGAATCCCACAAATGGGATTGGATTCATTCTTTCATTTATGAATGTTATTAATAAATGTTTGAGGGTTTCAGATTCTGCCCTAGTTTGAGAAATTGCTTTTAAGATTGCAAAATTTTTGCATTTATTGGAATAATTAAAGGAAGGTTGTAAATGTGAATCCTATCTCTACATCACATCTTTCCATTTAACATAATCTAGGCTTTGAATATAATTCATACTATGTCCAACAAACCAATTTCCAACAACTTTGGCGATGAGAGTATAAGTTTTTTTTTGAGAAATAGGAATATCATATTTGTTACTCAATTCTATCCAAGAGCACATCCTATCATCAACCACAATATCCCTGAATAGAGAAAAAAATTTATTGTGCCAACCCTTAGCAGAGAAACATTGGGTAAGGGCTAAGGGTTTATCATTAAGGTAAATACCCCACCAGATTGATCTATCCAGGACTGTAAAAGAAGGATTCCTCCCCATTGCATTCTTAGAACAAGGGAATGATTTGACATGTGCTCATGCCTTCCATAGGGAATTGAAGATTTTAGATTCAAATACTCTCACCTTGAAATCACCCAACAAGATATCATAGAATTAAGGGACACTTTTCAAGGTTTTCCTTTTTAAATAATTGATCTGTCTATATTGTTTCTAATTAGAATTTTCCATGGTTCATCACCTGAGATTTCCTTAATGATCCCCTTGGAAGCCAGTGCCATGCCTTGTTTTTAAAGATCTCTTATGCCAAGGTCCCCTAGATTTCTTGGAGAGCAACACCACTCCCATTTGACATAGTGTCTTTTTTGGTTGCCAGTACCATCTGACCACAACACATCTCTAAGAACATTTTCCAATTTATTAGTTTGGTAATTGGAAAACATCCAGGTTGAAGAAAAATATATTGCATAAGAGGACAAGATCTTTTGAACCTCCTGCAATCTTCATGCTAGGGATAACATATGAGTTTTCCACTTTATATGTTTCCTCTCTATTTTCTTGAAAATCCAATTCCACATTTCATTGAGAGATGGATCCAGGACAAATGGAATAACCAAGTATCTGATGATAGTATTAGGCCCAGACCATTGCCAACCTCTTTTACAAAGCCAAGGGGGAGGACTTTCATCCCATACATGAATTACTAATTTATGAGGGGATATTGTTTCCCTAGAGGCCTCACAAAACAATTGAATTCTGCAGACAACATTATCAAAAATTTTCTTAGAGAGTTCTACAAAGAGGGAAGTATCATCAAAAAATTTCTCAATGGATAGATCATCCTTGTTTGACAATGAAATACCCTTAATAGGGGGTCCAAATTCTGAAGCCTTCAACATATAGGACATAGCATCAATAAAAATCACATAAAGGGCAGGAGCAAGGGGACAACCCTGTCTAATAGTGTTAGAGTATCTATTTATCTTCACTTATTAATTAAATCATTTTGATTTAATTATTAAGTTGTCTTCGTACTCTAATTTCACTTAAGCTTTCTTTTAGGTGCATATAATTAATATTTTATATTAATTATATTGTGCAACCTAACTTTTTTCCTTTTTAGGGTTTTTGTTCACCTTATAGGTTGAACTCGTGTAATTATGTTTTTCATCTTGGAATACAATTTTCTCTCACACCGCTGAGATTTTCAAGCTCTTTCTTTTTGTCTTCTCTGGCTTCCTTTCAGCAACAGGTATTCTTTCATGTAGGTGTTCTTGGCATTCTGTGAAATTGTGTTTCTCAGTTTTTACATGGTATTAGAGCTTCCCTGCTGCTGCCTGGTCAGAGGTTTTTTGGAGTTGCATTTGAAGATGAAAGTCACAGTTTTTCTGGTTCTCTTTCAGTTGTTTTTTATTGGATCTGGGGGGTCTCTTTTTTCTGGAGCACTTTGGGTTAAAACCAACCTCACGGTTACGTTTAGAAGGCCCAAAAACCCCTATTTCCATATAAAATTTGATTTATTTGGCCACTGGGGTGTCTGGGCAAATTTTTTAGCCTCCAAGGGCCGTACGGACACATTTTTCAAGAAAAAAATTAAAAAAAGGGCTTTTTCTTTATTTTTTGTGACGTGCCACCAGCGCTCCACCAATGCACTACCACCACCTGGCTAGCGCGCCGCTCGCCGGCCTCCTCCACTGCCGCGCCACCGGCGCCCAGCCGGCCGCCACAGCGCCACCGGTCGCCCAGCCGGTCGCCACCGGGCCACCGGCCGCCCAGTCGGCAGCCACCGCCGCTCAGCTTCACCCAGCCGACCGCCACCTGCACTTTGCCTCCACGCCGCGCTGCCACCTACCGGCCGCCGTCCAACCTCCGCCCGACAGCCTGCAGCAGGTGACATCACCTGCTGACGTCACTTGCCGGCAATTTTCGGCGCCAAATTTTTTTTCCGGTGGTTTTTTCAAATTTTTTGGCGAGCCTCAATTTTTTCCAGGATGACATCATGCTGACGTCAGTGACAGGCCCGTGACGGTCAAACGACCGTCAAGTTTTTTGCTGTCACTGGTTTTTTCCAGAGAGCTTGCATTTTGGGGGTACTTGGGCATTTTTGCTCCTACAGGGCTCATATGGAATAAAAAATCGACATATGATATATCACCGGAAAGGTCTTTCCAAGACAGATGCAATTATGCTAGTTTAGTTTTCTGATTTGGCCATTTGTTTCTCTTTTTTAGTGTCAAAGGTGAGGCTTCTATTTTCCTCCTTCTCTGCATCCGGAGTCCAGGTTTTCTCCTACTTTTCTTGTGCTTTCAGTTATTTGTTCTATGGGGGAGTTGATTTATATGTTGTGGGGGGGGGGGGGTGTTTTTCCTTTCTATAATTTACTTCAGAAAAGACCTTTCTACTTCTGTCTCCTCTCAATGTTGGATCCCTCTGTGGCCCGGCTTACACCGCATAATTATCATATCTGGAAAGCACACATGACCAGGCTTCTTATGTCACGTGGCTTATGGTCATGTCTGGATGAGAACTAGCCTATCCTGCAGCGTCCCTTTGAGATTCTTCAGCATAGAAACAAAATGGATGAAGCCATGGGTTTGATTACACTGAACATCTGTGACAGTCTCCTGTTTCACCTTGAAGGTTGACCTCTCCTAGGGCTATTTGGGGCAAGTTTTCCACCTTGTTTGGTATAGTGAACAAATTTAGGAAGCTTCAGCTTGATGCAGAGTTGACCTCTTTGACTCTTTCTGATTTTCCCACTATAGAGGACTTCTTGATGAAGTTCAAGTCTCTGCGTACAGTTTTGCAAGGATGTGGGAAAATCAAGACTCATGATAAGTGTATCTATTTGATACTCTCAAAGTTGCGAGGACAGTTTCAGATCTTTTCTTCCACTTTCTACTCCACTATGGATGCTTTGGGTACCAGACACATCATCCCCTCATTTGAGACATTTTGTGATCAATTGACACGAGAACAGGCAAAGATCCAACAGATGGATGCTTTTGGCTCTTCAAGCCAAGCATTGGTTGCTTAGTCTTCACAGGGGAAACCAAAACAAAAAGCTAAACCAAAGAAAGATTCAGCAGGCAGTGAGTCTTCCTCCAAACCTACACAAAAAACTAATTCAAAACCTCCAACCAACTCTTCAAAGGGTAAATCTTCTTCAAAGTCTGCCGAGTCTACCTCCAAGACTAAGAAGAAATCAGTTGAGACCTGTAGCTTTTGTGGCAAGGATGGACATCCCGTTTCTAGGTGTTGGAAACATTTGGAGGCTTTAGAGGAAGCCATGCAGGAGCATCACATTTCAGCCCCTCAGTCCACATCCTCCTCTGCAGGGAAAGGTCATGCTCTTACTGCACAAGCCACTACCTCTGGGCCCACCTGGATTCTTGATTCCGGTGCCTCTCATCACATGACTCACACTCAGCAGTTGGTTACCTCACTTGCTCCGTGTGCTACTTCATAGATTGCTGTTGGGAACTCATCTCACCTCTTTCTTTTGGGTGCTGGTTCTGTTGCATTAACTGGGGGTTCTCTTCAGGATGTTCTTCTTGTCCCTGACATTTCGACGAACCTATTGTCTATCTATCAGATTTGCCACTCTAGCTCTGGTAAGACAGTTGAGTTCTCACCGCATGATGTGGTTATTTGGGACTTACATGATTCTAATATGATTGTGGCTACTGGGAGTGTTGACATTGCATCCCACCTATACATATTTGATGTATTTTAGTCTTTTGATGGTATAGATTCCTATCTTATCGCACATGCAGATTTAGTGAGCAGACTTTGGCATGAGCGTTTAGGTCATGTCAATTATAGATATCTTCAGCAGATGAGCACATAGGAACTTATTCTTGGGCTTCCACAGATTACTTGCACTGATGGGGTTTGCCAAGGATGTGTTCTTGGCAAGCAACATAGAGATCCTTTTCCTCATAGACGTGCTACTCGTGCTTTGGCACCATTGGAGTTGATTCATAGCGACCTCATGTCATTTCCTACTTCTTTTTCTGGTGCCAGATATGTGCTCACTTTCATTGATGACTTCTCCAAGCGCACATGGGTGTACTTCTTGAAGTACAAATCTGATGTCTTTGATTCTTTCCGAGTCTTTAAAACATTTGTGGAGAAGCAATCTGGTCTTTCTATTCGGTGACTATGCACAGATAATGGGGGGGAGTATGTGAACCAAGCTTTCAAGGATTTTTGCTCTGAACATGGTCTTCAGCATCAGTTTTCAGTGCCCTACACCCCTCAGCAGAATGGTGTGGTTGAAAGAAAGAACAAAACACTTCGGGAGATGGCTAATTGTATGATACAGTCCAGGTCCATGGATTCATCTTTTTGGGCAGAGGCAGTCAATTGTGCCAACTATATTTAGAATCAGATACCTCACAAGGCAGTTCGACATATGACTCTTGAGGAGGCTTGGTCTCATGTCAAGCCTGATGTATCTTCATTTCAAGTTTTTGGTAGTGAAGCATGGGCTTTTGTGCCTGATGCTCAGAGGAGAGCTATGGAGCAGAAGAGTCGACATCTCATTTTTGTTGGCTATTGTGAGGATGTTAAGGCGTACAGGTTGTTTGATCCTGCCACCAGAGAGGTCCTGTTTTGACGTGATGTCCAGTTTGATGAGCACCTTCCTACAGTAGATACCCAGCTCCTTGAGTCTACTTCACTTACCACTACTCCCTCATCACTTCCAGTCTCTTTTCAGGATGATGAGGATGATGATCTTGGTGATCCCCATTTACCTCCACCACAGGATCCTCCACATATGCCTAAATGGGCTCGTATTACAGTTGATGTTGCAGGATCTCTAGTTGGTGACCCTTCCACTTCCCATCGCACCCGGTCTCATACTGCGGGTTCTAGTCTTCTGAGTCATGCCATTTGTGATGATCCTCAGACATTTGCAGCAGTGATAGGACATACTGAGTGGGACATTGCTATGGAGGAGTATTCTTCTTTGATGAAGAATCACACTTGGGATCTTTGTTCTCTTCCTAAGGGAAGAAAACTAGTGCAATGCAAGTGGTTGTATCATACTAAGTTTTCTGCTGATGGTTCTATTGATAAGTATAAGGAATGTCTTGTTGTGAAGGGTTTTTCACAGGTTGAGGGTATTGATTACACTGAGACATTTGCCCCTGTCGCCAATATGAATTCTATCCACCTTGTCTTATCCCTTGCAGCTTCTCAGGGATGGCCCATTTTTCAGATGGATGTGAAGAGTGCATTCTTGCACAGTGATCTCACTAAGGAGATTTACATGGAGCAGCCTCCAGGATTTGTGTAGGATTCCTCCTTGGTTTGCAGACTTTGGCATTCTTTGTATGGTCTCAAATAGGCCCCTCAGGCTTGGTATGAGAAAATGGACTCCTTCTTGCTTTCCACAGGATTCACCCGATGCCATTCTGATCCTACAGTCTACATTCAGTGTCTTGAGGATGAGGTTGTGATCCTTGTACTCTATGTTGATGATCTTCTAATCATTGGTAGCTCATCTTCTATGATTCAGGATGTTCAGCGAGCATTAATGGAGCAGTTTGAGATGACTGATCTTGGTTTGTTACACTACTTCCTTGGTCTTCAGATTGTTCAGTCTTCTGTTGGGATCTTTGTTTACCAGCAGAAGTATGCTCTTGACATGCTTCAACGCTTTGATATGCTTGATTGCAAGCCAGCTCTCACACCTTTTCAGTCTGGTGTTACCTTGTCTACCTCTTGCACTTCACCTTCAGTGGATCCTACATTGTATCGGCAGTTGGTTGGTAGTTTGTTGTACCTGACACACACTCGTCCTCATCTCTCCTTTGCAGCTGGTCTAGTCTCTCGATTCTCCCATGAGCCTCATGAGAGTCATTGGCAAGCTGCCAAACATATTTTGAGATACATTCAGGGCACTCTTATGTATGGCATTCATTACACATCAGGGGTTCCTCACATTGTTGGCTTCACTGACTCAGATTGGGCTGGTGATGTTGATGATCGAAAGTCTACTTCTGGCTTTGTTTTTTGTCTTGGCTTTGGTCCTATCACATGGTCGTGCAAGAAGCAGCATGCTCATGCACTATCATCTATAGAGGCTGAGTATAGAGCAACAGTGCATGCTAGTCAGGAGATTTTATGGCTTCGACAGTTGATGACTGAGTTTGGGTTTCCTCCTGATTGTCCCATAGTTCTATGGTGCGACAATCAGAGTGCTATTCACATTTCCTGCAACCCGGTGGAGCATCAGTGCACTAAACACATTGAGCTTCATATGCATTTCATCCGTCAGCAGATTCATCATGGTGTTCTCTCTTTGGAGTACATTCCCACTAACGCGTAGGTTGCTGACATCTTCACTAAACCTTTTGCATCTCCACGCTATCTTCAGTTGCGTTCTATGCTTGGGGTGACAGAAGTTGTCCTTGGGGGGTCTTCTTGAGGCCTACCTTCCTTCATGTTTTTTTTAGCATGTTTTTTCTATCTCTTTTTGGAGAGGGGTTTTTCCCATTGGGTTTTCTCCTTTTTCTCCGGTTCATAGAGATTTCCTTGTTCTGGGTACCTGATCAGGCCTTGTTGCCGGGACCCTTTTTTCCTGCTTTCATAGCTGTGCTAGGTTAGCTTACCTCTTGAGCTTCGCTTAAGGGGGGGGTGTTAGAGTATCTATTTATCTTCACTTATTAATTAAATCATTTTGATTTAATTATTAAGTTGTCTTCGTACTCTACTTTCACTTAAGCTTTCTTTTAGGTGCATATAATTAATATTTTATATTAATTATATTGTGCAACCTAGCTTTTTTCCTTTTTAGGGTTTTTGTTCACCTTATAGGTTGAACTCTTGTAATTATGTTTTTAATCTTGGAATACAATTTTCTCTCACACCGCTGAGATTTCCAAGCTCTTGCTTTTTGTCTTCTCTGGCTTCCTTTCAACAATAGGTATTCTTGCATGCAGGTGTTCTTGGCGTTCTGTGAAACTGTGTTTCTCAGTTTCTACAAATAGATCTTCCAAGAAGGATAGGGTTAGAGATATCTCCATTCACCTCAATAACTATGGATGAATCTTTAAATGAAACACTCACCCATTTGCAAAAATATGAGGGAAAACCAAATTACTTTAACATAGCCAACACAAAATGCCATTCAATTCTATCATATGCCTTTTCAAAATCTAGAAGAATCATAACAAATTTTGATTATTTTCTTTGGCCCAATTCATTTCTTCCTAGCTAGTAATCAAGTTTTCCAAGATATACCTCCATTTGATAAAGCCTATCTAGATCATAGAGATAATATCATTCAGGACATCTGAGATCATCCTAGCCAACAATTTAGAAATAACATTGCATGACATATTTAACAATGTGATGGGTCTCCAATTCTTTACTTGAGATTTGTGTCCTTATTTTGGAAGGAATTTTATTAGGCCTCTATTGACATTTTCTCCAAGAGTACTAAACTCAAAATCATATTTATATATCTCAAAAAGCTCAATAGATATCTAATCTTTATTAGCTTTATAGAATTTTATCAGAAGGGCATCAATACCAGGGAATTTTACATTTTCTAGAGACCCAATGACATCTTCAATTTCTTGGATGAAGATTTCTTTCCTCAACATGCTTCTTTGGTCTTTATTAATTTTCCTTGGAATGATTTTGATACACTATTCCATACATTTCTATTTTCCCTCATTATGATTAGATGTGAAAATATTTCTATAAAACTCCATAAAGCTTCCATAATATTTTGATTATTATTACAAAACCCTTCCAATAATCTCCTCTCTACATTGTTTGGCTCTAATAATATTGAAGAAGTACTTAGTCCCTCTATCCCCTTCTTTGAGCCAATTGGCTTTAGCTCTAATTTTTTGGCCCTGAATTTTATACAATTGAATGGATCTAAGATTCCCTTTAGTCTCTAGTAGTTCTCTTTCTATCTCCATATCCCCACCTATATCTTTTAGATATTTTTCAATCTTCAGAAGCTTGGAGTTGAGAGTTTTTCCTGGAGATTTCTATCTTTGGCTTCTTTAGTGCCAATAGTCTAGCATAGGATTCTCCAAGCCTCAAATAATTGGTCCCATTTATCAATTGGGGAAGAGTGTGGAAAATAGAACTTGGAGAGGATAGAGACCAGTCTTAGGGATCCCAAATTGTCCTTATTCTGTAGCATAGAGGTATTAAGTTTGAAGAGGTGAATCATGGTGTTTTCTCTAGACCAAACATCTTGGTCTTGGGAGGAAATACATGCATTGATAGGGGAGTGATCAAACATGCTATTGGGAGAGTGTGAAAAACATAACTTGGAGAGGATATAGACCATTCTTAGGGATCCCAAATTGTCCTTATTCTGTAGAAGAGAGGTATTAAGTTTTAAGAGGTGAATCTTGGTGTTGCCTCTAGACCGAACATCTTGGTCTTGGAAAGAAATACATGCATTGATAGGGGAGTGATCAAACATGCTAGTAGGAGAGACACAAATAGGATAATGTCCTTGATCTTGGTGCATAATGAGGTCTATTTTATTGATATATCTCTTATCAAGTCTGCAATATATTATATTCTTGTAAGCCTGGTTGTTACACTAAGTAAACTAAATACCCTCATGAATGCCTTTCAAACCCTCCATTGGATCATATATGGTAAAGTGCCTCTTGAATCTAGCCTAAAAAAAGTATTCATTTCCTTTCCACTCAAACTTCTTTCCTCTAGACTTATCTTTAGAGCATTCAATCATATTAAAATCTCCCAAAAATGTCCATGAAGCTGAAGGCAAATTAGTAGTCATCCATTCCCATAGTTGATATCTTTCTCTATAGTCATTAGAAGCATAGATATTACATATCCCAATTATTTTGTCTTTTCTCTTAAGAGTAACCCACATGGCTCTATTGCATGGGGATAGCCCATGTGCAATGATTTTGTCATTCCATGTTGACTAATCGGGGTGGCCACACCACCTTTTCCCCTATCATGCCCTGAATATAAGCATTTGGATTTTTCCCAAAGGGATTTTAAGACATCATAGGCTTGGAAACCAATGACTTTAATTTCTTGTAAACATAAGATATCTTTGCCCAAAAGATTATTGCACCATCTTCTTACTATGAATTTCCTATCTGGCATTTCCAATCCTATTACATTCCAACTCAATAATTGTAACTTCATCATTAAATAGATAGGGGAGTTGAGTTCTTACAAAATCTGGTGAAACATTTAGGGATCTCCTTTCCTTTAGTCTTGTTAATCCTATCATTATTTTTAAGGGTATTACTTCTCTCATAGGTTTTCTTTTTCTTCTTTTTGCCAATGACTTTAGTGAATCCACTTTCTACCATTTTAGAATCAGTATTGATTTCTTTTTCTGTCAATCCATCACTTCTTTGTGATGAAGGCATGGGCATTGGTCCATCATTAATCTATCCTAGGGGGGATTTATCTGTTATGGAAGAGTTAACATCTTTAGCAACCTTTTTGATCTTGGATAGAGCAATTTTTTTGGGCATTTTTGTGGCTAGCATTATCTTCATTAGCTTTCTCTCTAGGGACTATAATGTATTTTGGTTGAACACAAGTCTTCTCTTTAGGTCTAGAAGAGGATTTATTAGCAAGTCAAACTTCATATTATTCCTCAAATAGAGGATTGTTTAAAGTAACAAAATCATCAGCAGGGGTATCAACAATACCTTTTCCATGATTTGAAATTTGACTACTGTCGTTATTATTACCAAAGTGAAATTATTTCTAGATATTTTTCAACAAAGCACAATATTTTCTATTATTCCCTTTCAGTTTACAGTGGAAGCATTTTCCAATGTCACCAAGTCTAACAAATTCCCATTTGAAAATATCATTGTCAAAATTCATATAAATTTCATCTGAGAAAGTGACACCCATGGCTAGTGCCAAAAGAATATGAGAATTAAGATGAGGAAGAGTGATTTTCGCATCTTCAACTTGGTTAACCAACCCTAGAGGTTTAAGCATTTGGGGTAAAAAGTGCTAGAATTCTGGTTGGACTCCTTTCAGTTCCACCCAGAAAGGAGAGACTTGGGATATAACATGCTCATGGTTTCCTTTTAGAGACCATGGAAGGGGTCTAAATATGGTTTTTCCAACATTCTAGAAGCTTTTATGCAAAACCTTCTCCTGCATTGCATGATTTTTAAGAAAAACAACAAAAAGCCCTTTTTGAATTATACAATTAAAGCTAACAATAATACCAATATTTTTTCCCCAAACATTATTAAACCAATCATCAAGGAACTTGTGGGTAGGAAGAAAATTTAAATCCATGCAAACAAATAAAAGTGCAACATTCTTAAGCCTATTTTGTTCCTCTTTAATAACATTAAACATGTCCTCATTTGGTGACAGAGAAAGGGTATTTCCAGGAGGAGTCAAGATCTTACCTTCTCCTCTAGTGGAAGTACTAGAAATACCCATGCCATCCCCCTCTCCTCATTGATATCCATTGGGGTTGGAAGATTCTCCTCTGCCTCCCACATCTTTCTGTCCAAAGACACCTTTAAACTTAGCAATTTTAGGGTATTTGGTTGATTACCCATCTACCACAACCGAATTATAAAATGACTTAGACCCTCCATTATTATGAGCACCAGTACCTTCATCATTAATATAATTGGGATTATCCTACCTATCCATGCCATGATTAGTGCCTTTTTCATCCATGAAACAAAGATAAGATGAAGACTCGAATGACTGAGTCCTAAGCAACACAAGCCTGAGAGAAGAACAACATGCACATGAGAGCCCAAAAAACCAAAAGAAAAAATGAAATAGACAATCAATACAAAACCAGCCTAAACCAACAACACATGCAAGAAGACACTACAAAATAATAATAAGCCACCACGTGACCAAGGACAACCTATAGGATGGGTACGAAGATTGAGGTGTGGTACACACTTGAAGACAACCCTTCTTCACCTACAAAAGAAAAGGAATGGAATGGAATGAAGGAGATCAAATATTATTCATTTTAATAACTTTACATGCCAATAACACATTGTTCCCAGGCAATACATGCCCGTACAATGCTTGGGAACAACACTATTATTCTAAAAAACCAATCAAAACACAAATAGATGAATGCCAAATCTTACCAAAATGACCTTTCTTCCTTCCAAAAATTTCCCACTATTTTGGATTGTAAAATAAAGGTATTATATAATTATTTGACCTTTCAACAACTTATAACCACCTTTTAACCTCTTTAGCAACCTTTTGTTGCATTTTTGCAACTTAGCTTGACAACATTTTGTTTGTCAAGTTGACAACTTTTACACTTTTCACAAATGACTTTATGGATTTATAAAAAACATTCAAGAACATAAAATGACTCCTCAAATGACTAAATACATCCATTTTAGCCTTTTCTTGGTTCTGTTACATCATTTTGACCTTTTGACCAACTAGGCCCTAAATGACAACTAAATGACAACTTCACATTTTTATTGCCCTTAGGCATTACAATTGATTCCATTACATGGAATAACACATTCAAATATATGGATTTACATTCAATCATTACAATATTCCTTGGGATCATCTGTAACATCCTAATGTCTAGGTGCTCCTGTACCAATCTATGTGTCACATTTTAGAAGAATATTGATGAACTATGTTTAATCAATATTTGAAAGAGTATGTATAGTAAATTGAAAGTTTTCAACCTTATTCTCAAGACAAACCAAAGAAGTTGCGCTTTCCATTGTGTCAGCATGTCGATTATATTTCCTAGGTAAAGTTTGAATCATATAAGAAGAGAATTATGAAAGAACATCAAGAGCCAAATCTCTATATTGTGTCATTTTATCATTCTTAGTTTGATAACCTCCTTTAATCTATTCCACAATCAATTGAAAGTCTCCATAAATTTCTAGGTTTTTAATGTTAAGGGATGAAGCTTCTTGTAAGCCAGCTATAAGAGCTTCATGCTTTGCAATATTGTTAGTACAAGGAAAAATCAATTTATATGATAGAGGGATCGACTTTTTCATAGGAGGGATCAAGATAATGCCAACACCAAAACCTGACTTACATCTAGATCCATCAAAATATAACTCCCAAACATCATCCTGTTTAATAGCTAGAATGTTTTCATCAGGGAATTGTATTGAAGTAAAGGATGTATCGAAATGAGGACAAGGAGCTTCAACCAAATAATCTATTAAATCTTGTCCTTTAATTGACTTTTGAGAAATGAAATTAAGATCAAATTCTGTAAGTAACATCACCCACTTTGCAAGATGACTAGAGAGATCAATTTTTGAGAAAAGATATTTCAAAGGATCAAATTTAACAATCACATTGACTTCAACATTTAATAGATAATGCTTGAGTTTCTAACAAGCATAAACTAAAGCTAAGCATTATCTTTCCAAATCTGTATTTCTTGTTTCATAATCGAGTAAAGTATGACTAATATAGTACACAGGTCTTTCCTTGCCTTCACTATCATGCTGAGCCAACAATGCACTCACCGCATTTGGAGTGGTTGAAGTATACAGATAAAAGGGTTTATCAAATTGAGAAGGTTGCAAAATAGGAGGATTGGCGAGATACTCCTTAAATTTCTCAAAGGATTGTTTACATTCTTCATTCCAAGAGAAAGTGGTATCCTTTCTAAGCAAGGAAGTAAAAGGAACATTTCTATCAACTAAGTTAGAAACAAAGCGATGAATAGCTTGAATTTTTCCTTGTGAACTTCGTAACTAAGAAATGTTCTTAGGAGGAGGCATATGAACAATAGCTTCAATCTTTTCAGTACCTACCTCTATGACTCGCTTAGAGATTATAAATCCCAATAATTTACCAGAATCAACTCCAAAGATACATTTCTTACGATTCAATCTCATATTGTAACTTCTAATCCTTTCAAATATTTGTCATAACATACTAACATGATCTCCTCTTTGTATAGATTTTTCCAAAATATCATCCACATAATCCTCAAGAATCTTATGAATGTAATCATGAAAAATCAAAGCCATGGCTTGCTAATAAGTTGCTCTTGCATTTTTTAATCCAAAAGACATCATGACCCAACAAAATATTCCCAAAGGTGTTATAAATGCGGTCTTAAATTGATCTTCAGGAGGAATAAAAATTTGATTATAGCCCGAAAAACCATCCATAAAAGATAATAAAGCATGACCCGCTGTTGAATCCACAATCATATCAATATTAGGTAACATGAAATCATCTTTTAAGGATGCTTTATTTAAATCTCTAAAGTCAGTACACATTCTTATCTTATTTTCTCCTTTTGAAAAAGGCACAATATTTGAAATCCAATTTGAGTAATCAATAGAGAAGATAAATATAGCATCCAATAATCTTTCAATTTAAGCCTTAACTATTAAGGCAATTCCTGGATTCATTTTTCAGATTTTCTACTTCACAAGTTTAACAATCTTAGAATCTATGCTTGGCATATCTGAATATGTCCAAGCAAAAATATCCTTAAATTTAAGTAAAAGGGAAACCAACTGATCACGTTCATCTTGATTCAAACATTTCCCAATTTTTATCATCTTCTCATAGTCTTTTTCATCCATTTGAACCTCAACAGTCTCAGTTATTAGCAAATTACTTTGTATCAGAGAATCCATTGGTAAAGGAGAAATATTTTGTTCATCATGTTCTCCAAAATAAGCTTCTATATTTAGACAATAGGGCTTCCATCTTTTATGATGAAACATTGGTAGATCCTCATAAGCTCCTAAAAAATCCGCTAAAGCTTCATCTTCAGGAAAAACATCCAAGATAGGTTTTTGATCCATATCAAGGAGGAGCGGGTTAACCAACTTCAAATGTCTACCACATATATCATTAAAATTGAGAGGAAAAGCTGATGGTTGTTTGTAAGGATCGAACCCTAATGCATATGTATAATCATAAATTCCATTGTCCAAAGGTACTAGTATACCTTGTTCGTATTTACCACATCCTTTTCCCATTAAATCCTGATTTCTTGAGAAGATGATAACTAGAACCATATCTATCGGCCATATCAAATTGAGTCCAAGGATCCACATATATCACAATGTCATAGCAATCAAGTTTTATTGTTTCAATTATTTCTTCAATCGAGGCAGAAACAAAGTTATTTTTTAATTCCGCAGAAAGTGGGGAAGGAGTAAAAACTTATTTTTCAAACCCTTTTTATTGTTTCATGAATTCTAAATCAGAAACTTTATATTCTCCAATAAAAGAAGGATTAAAGTTCAATGTTCCCCAATCATCCCTAGTCAAAGAAGAAGATGGAGCTACAGTTTGTTTAATCTTAGGTGGCCTTTCAGGCTCTTTACTTGGTTGGAGAGGTTCAGAAACTGTTTCATATTGGTGCAGGAGCACACCTAGGCTAACCTCCATAGTTTGATAGTTTGGCTTGTATTTGACATTTGACATTTGCTATTGTGGACTAGGTGAGTTAGTCATTAGGAATAAGGTCACCAAAATAGTAATTGTTAGTAGCTTTTTAATTGTTTAGTCTTAAGTAGCTTAAGGATGGATTAGAGTCTTAAATGTGTTCTAAACACACGAATGATGTTAGAAAGATGCCAAGAGGCCATTAATGGAGTTGGTTCCTCAGAATATAGAGGTTAGAGGTCCTAAGAAGTAGGATGATGGAATAAATACTGAATATAATGAAATAGTGTTCACCCTAAAATGTATGGGGGAAATATGAGATCCACTTCTAAATCCAAATTCCCAAAGGAGAGATCCAAATTGATCAACCAAAAGGTTAATGCACAATCAAATCAATCTATGGAGAATATGAAAGAGGAAGAAAACCTTATATTTCCCTATAATGGACTTGTGCTTGAAATCTAAAATAATTGAAAGGCAAATACTAACCTCACAGTAGGGAAAATCTAGAAAATGCCAATTTCTGATGTCTATATGTAGTTTCGGGTAATTCTGCAACCTATTTCAGACTGGAAATGCCAAGATGAAGAAAACCCAGAAAACTTTTATGTTTTTGACAGTAGGTAGTCTTTGACCCCAATAAAAGGTCAAAGGATACATTCTTATTCTGAAGGTCGACTTTGACTTTGTTCATAAATCTCAGAATTTCACCGAAAAGGGTATCTGAATCCAAGTTTAGATCCAAAGTTCCACACCTGTAACTACAATAAAAAGAGGGTTTTTATTGTTTGTTTGAGGGGTTTGCCTTGGTCAAACCCCAGTTTGGAATCAACCTTAATATTGAAATTGAAATGAGAATGCTATCAAGTAGTAGAAGTAGATCTAACAATGAAGCTATGCAATTCGATAGATATGCAATTGTATTTTGAATGTAAACAAATGTATTGATATGAAAGCTTGAACAAAACAATGGCAAATGTAAATCAAAACAATGAAAGTAAATACAAAACCTCCATGCTTGTATGCTTGGAATTCACCTTGATAGAAGAATGAATGGATCTATAAGATGAACAAAAGATCATGAAGGAAGATCACAACATCATGATGGCTATATCTAGGGTTTGAATGATGAATCTTGCATGTTTGAACCAAATCCCTTCAAAGGCTTGAATGCTTGAATCCTTGATCTTAAATGGAGAAATTTAATGGAGAAGAGGACTTGAATGCTTCTTTAAAATGCTTGAGGAAATGCTTGAGAGATATGAAAAGTGGATGGATGAAATGAGAGAGGAAGGCCTCCTTTTATAGTGATCTAGGGGCACAAACCTCTAGAGAAGGCCGACATTGGGGAATTAAATCCCAATTAACCTTAACCATAGAAATGGACCCATATTAAATGCAATTAAGGATTTACCATTTTGAAATCCAAATGGCCCGACCTGGAGGCGGGAAAACAAATATCTTTGAAACTCGACACTCGAAAATCATGGGAACTTGAAATTTGAACCCTGGGTCAAAGACGAGGTAGACTCTACCCTAGGTTTAGAGTCAAGGTCAACCCTGACCTAGGTAAGATTTGAGGTGACTTTGACCCTCAAGGTTGAATTTGACCTTGAGGTCAAAAACCTCAGACCTTAGTCATAATGCTAGGAAATGCATAAATATATTGAAAACAGGGACATATAGAAGCAGAATGGGGAGAATAAGTTAGATCTGAGAAAAGGGATGATTCAAGGTGCTTGAAATGACCCAAACCCACTCACTCGGAGGCTAAATGCTCTTAACATGGAAGTGCTTCCATTTTAAGATGATATATATAAGCCCCCACTTTAGCAAGAGTATGGATTCGATGCAAACTCTTGGTAATGGAGAAGGAAGAAGAGATCCCAGTGGATTCAAAACAAGATAGATTGACACTTAGTTATGTATACCCCCAAAATGGGCTATAAGTTCATTAACCTTCTACATCAACAATTTAGAATGAAATCAATAGAAGTCCTAACCAAGGCACATTTGAACATCATCGAATCCTAATTGATTATCTTAAATTCTTGCATCGGGGAATATTCCTTATTCCTAATTATCTTAATTATCTTTAATTTAATGATTATTTGGCGATAAATCTTATTTATCCTAAAGTTTTATTAATTGAATATTCTAAATATTTAATTAATTAGATTTAACACTACCACTTAAGTATTTAATTGAATTTAATTCTATTTATTCTAAATGGTATTATTTAATTTTGACAATAAATCATTTATCCTATGACTAATTAATTAAATTCTTATTTAATTAATTGAAGTCAATTGTTAAATTT
>BSBK01003035.1:0-75000 GCA_027943335.1 Chamaecyparis obtusa
ATGTATATGTATATATGTATATATATATATGTATATATGTATATATATATATATATGTATATATATATATATATATATGTATATATGTATATATATGTATATATGTATATATATATGTATATATATATATATGTATATATATATATGTATATATATATATTGTATATATGTATATATGTATATATCTATGTATATATATATGTATATATATAGTATATATATATATGTATATATTATATATATATGTATATATATATATATGTATATATATATATATATATGTATATATATATATGTATATATATATATATATATATATATATCTATGTATATATATATATCTATGTATATATCTTCTTTTACTTTTATTGACCCTGACATGAATACCACTAATTTTTAAGTAGAAAGGTATTTCTTAAATAAGAAAAATATGATGACCATAATTAATTCTTATTCAAAAGGTTCATTAGGACACTATAGCTATGACATAAGTGTATTAATAAAATACATCAAAATCTAGACACAGATAACCTTCAACAACCTTTAAACTAAAAGGATTCTAATTGGAATTGAAATGGTCCTTCCAGACATACATTGAAAATTAAAAATTAAATCAAATTCTCAAAATTTGAGAATGTCTCAACCATAAGCTAGGTATAACAAAATCTATAATTGTACCTAATGAAGATCAACTTGTCATACATTAAGAAATTTGCATAAGTCATCCATAGATGAGATGAAGATAATCGAGGCCATAATGAACACTCCTTAGCTTCAAGTACCAAAGTAGTGTACAAGAAACCTATAGATAATGTGTTATTGTAACATGATGCCCATCCAATACTCCCTATAAACCTAGTAAGATACACCCTCTTCGAAAGACAATACTTATCAAATTAAGTTGACAAAAATATCCACAAAATAAATAAGGGGATTATTGAGAATGTAAAAGCTTGATGAATTAAGTTCAAATAAAATATGTACAAAATGGGATACAAGTATTGAACATGATGATGATCTAAGATAGTTTTAAAAACTTGTTTAATTAGACTTTTAGAGTCTTCTGTGACCTAATCCTCTAAACAAACATCTTAATAATTTTTTTAATAGAAAGGAGGGATTTTAAATGTATTTCACCACTCTAGGTTCCTTTCCCCCTAATCTCTTTCTCTCATCTCGCACTCACCTCACAATTCTTACAATCTAGGATTATCCACTAACAACCTCACAAGAAAAATTCTATTTCATGACTTCTGAATTCTTATTTTGTGTACAGTAAGTAAAAGGAAGATGAATAATAATGTAATGTAATGCAATGGGGATTGTCCTTGATCTTAGTCAAAATTAGCTATCAGGGAAATAGTTGCCAGTTTAGGGAGATGCAAGACTTTGAAAATGGTGGGCTTGGCATAAAACAACCTAACAAGAAATATACCTCCTAAAATTGGAGGTCTTCAAAATCTCTAGTTCTATTGGCTGTTATTCAAATTCACTCTCTATTTTAGGATTGAGCTCAAATGAAATTGGGGGAACCATACTAGATGAGATTGCTAACAAGAAAAACTTGGCAACATTATACCTAGATACAAGCAAATTTAATGGGACCATTCTATTTGCACTCAGTAAACTTCCAAATCTTGAAAGATTAGATCTACAAACAAACAGTTTATAGGGAAGAATTCCACAAAGTTTTGGCCAATCTAAAAGGCTTGGATTGTTATCACTCAATGGGAATATCCTTTCAGGACAAATTCTTGATAGTCTTGGCAATCTTCCACAATTAAGAGACCTTTATCTCAGTCACAATCAGCTATCAGGGAAAATACCTGCCAGTTTAGGGAGATGTAAGACTTTGGAAATAGTAGACTTGGCATACAACAAACTAACAGGAAATATACCTCCTGAAGGTGGAGGTCTTCAAAATCTCCAATTCTATTTCAACATTTCTGGAAATTTACTACAAGGTTCTATTTTGGAAATGAGCAAAATGGTCATGGTTCTAGCTATAGATGTTTCTCAAAACAATTTCTCTGGTGCCATTCCTAAAGCACTCACAGACTGCAAGCAGTTGGTATAAATAAATCCTTTTGGGAATGCATTTAAGGGACCAATCCCAGCATCATTTACAGATCTACAAAATCTACAATACATGGATCTTTCTCGTAATAATTTGTCAGGTATGATACCTGTTGGTTTCAAAATGATGAAAATGCTCAAGCATCTCAATCTCTCTTCGAATAAGTTAACTGGAGTAATACCAAAGGGAGGAGCTTTAGCAACACTTGATGCCTCAGAAGTTATGGGAAATCTTGGCCTCTGTGGTGGATGGATAAATTTTCCACCATGCTCTCATTCCAATCACAAACACCCATCAATCTCCAAAATGGTAATAATTCCTCTTGTAGTTAGGATTGCAATTTTGGTGATGTCTCTTCTATTGGTAGTATTTTCGCATAGATCTTGGAGACATTCCAATACTCCAACTCTTAAAGTATGGCCTCCAAAAATTTCATATGAAGAACTTGTAGATGCAGCTAGTGGGTTCAATGAAGAAAATCTTCTAGGAATTGGCAATTTTGGGTCAGTTTATAAAGGGGTTCTAAAGAATGGTAAAAATATTGTTGTTAAAGTTCTCAAGTTGCAAGATGAACATGCTCACCAAATTTTCAGCAAAGAATGCAATGCATTAAAGAGATTTTGGCATCAGAATGTAATCAAAATCATATCAACATGCTCCAACCTTGATTTTAAAGCCTTAATTCTTCCATCCATGTCAAATGGAAGTTTAGAGAAATGGATATACCCTCTTGAAGGGGGTAGATGCACATTAACTTTGAGTGATCGAATCAGGATAGCAATGGAGATAGCACAAGGAATGACATGCCTTCACCATTATTGCTTTGTTCAAGTGATTCATGGTGACCTCAAGCCAGAAAATATTCTAATAGGTGATGACATGACTTCATACATAGCAGATTTCGGCCTCTACCATATTATTTTTGAAAATTCCATAGATTCTTTGACTTGTACAGATACACTGAAAGGATCTGTTGGCTACATCACACTAGGTACAAATTTCTTATTATTGCACTCTACATTTCATTAGTTTTCTCTATTTGTCTTATTAACCATAATTCATGCTTCAAATAAATTAAGATTAATTTATTCCTCTTTAATTGTTATTATAGAGTATGGAATAGGTGCAAATATTACCACCAAAGGAGATGTATATAGTTATGGAGTTTTAGTATTGGAGTTGTTGATGGGGAAGAGGCCAATACATGATATGTTCATTAGTGTAACCAATCTCCAAAAATGGATAGGAATGCATTTTCCTAATATAATCTCAGATGTGATTGATAATTTCCTCCTTATAGATGCTCATAAACTATAAACAACATTGGTGATGGAATGCCTTACTCAATTTTTGCAAATTGGGTTGTTTTGCACAAGGGAGTCACCTCAAGAGTGACCTGATATGATTGAGATAGTTGATAGACTAAATACAATAAGAGGTGTGTTTCTTTGTACTCCTAAAATTCCTCAACTACCAATAGATATCACACCTTTTATTAATAGCGAAAGAAATACTACTGAGTCAGGAAATAAGGGAAGTTCCTATACATCTACATCCTAGGCTAAAAGAATTTTTCTTTCTTTGTTTCAAGTCAAATCCAAAATACATGATGTCCTAATGCATTATTCTAGGTAGTATAGTGTATTATGAGTACATGAAATAATGTTATAATATTGAGATTTCTTGTTCTACCTATATGGTATAATATTGCGATTTGATTTAAGTCTTTACATGTGAAATTGTAAATGGAAAGGAGATATGGATGTAATATATTTTAGACATATAAATTATCTAGATACATGGTTAAATATATCTTAATGGAAAGGAAAATCCCATAAAAGAGGCATATAGTTATTATTATTATTATTATTAAATATGAATTATTTTTTAGAATTACTTTTATATCTTTGAAGTAATCAATACAATTTAAAATTTATTTTATGTTATAGTAATTTATGAATGTTGAATAGTTTTTGAGTTTTATTAGTTCTTTCATAATTAATAAAAAATCTATATTTATAAATTAATGAATTATTATTTTTTATATAAAATATGATAAAATCTACCATTAGTATAAGATACTAAGATATTATGATAGGATGTGGAGAATACATCATTGAAATTACTAATATCTCTTTCAATGATCATTGTTTAAATGAAAAGTTAAAATGCTAGACATAGTAGAAGGATAATGTTATTGTTAACTGAGTAGTTAGATGTGTTAGTTATTAGGCACTAACATTAAAGAAATATATTCATTAGAGAAATATTTCTAGATTACTTTTCAGAAAAAATGTCTATATACCCAATGTAATCTATTACCATGTGTCCACAAGAAGTAGTAAGGATGGGGATAGTTGATTGAAGTTGACATTCTCCTTTAAGGGTGGAAGCGACTCCAAGAATCATTCCAAAATTGAGAAGATTTCCCATCATGGATTTTCTAGGATATATACTTTGTAATCAAGCTCTTGGATGGAATCGTAAAATTCCACATTACAGACCCACCTGGAGGATTTTGAATTGAAAAGATTCTGACTAGTTATGGAGTGTCTAGATATTTAGTCTCCATAAGCTAGCACCATAACAATTTAGGATTTGTGTACATTTTCCAAATCAACTTACCTCCAAAGATAATATTTTGATTATGTAATTGATAGATTACCACACCCATAGCTTCCTTAGTTTCAACCATGATTTTTAACGAGACTAAAGGAATTTTATTAACATTGGATAGGATTCCTTTCTAGAGAAAGGTTCTTATGATCTTCTCTATTTTATTAACTCATATGTTAATATTATAGCTAACTAGATTCCTTCAATCATTGCTAGTAATTCTCTATAGATGTATCATTCATGTGTTAATATTTGTGATCCACAGTTTAGGTCTAAGTTAGTAATGCATTGGTGGTTGTAATCTCTGGTGGTCTATTTTGCAGTTATTTTTGAAGCATTTTATAGTTCTTTCATTGTTAGTTTGTACTTTATTTCTATAATTTCTAGTTATTTCTTGAAATGATTGTGTTTTGTTGCTTGTATGTTTTGTACTATGTTTTAACCTTCCCAAGGGCATTTCCAAACATTAAGATGGATGTTCCAACATCACAAATAGTAAAAATTGCTTCTTTGGTCATGATTTTCTAGTTGGAATTGTGGCATTTACTATATTGGCCAATTTTGTGGATCAATAGAATTAATGCCTAGAAACTGCATGATCACAATCCCTATTGGGGAAGGGAAATATCCCATAGATTTTATTATGTCTCAAGATTGTGTCATGAGTTGGTTTAAAAATCACACATTCCTTGACTATTTAAAATGTGATTGTTGAAGTCATTGGGGCACACCTTCTTTATACAAAGACATGATGCATATATCCATCATAGCTAGTATCTATTTTTCTATCGCAATACATGGATTTGTTGTAGTCCATTTGTTCTGAGATAAATTATAGAGGCTTATATTGAGGAATGCTTCCTTCCAAGTAATACATTGGACAAAGTCTTCAAGTCATATGACATGTATAATGGTGAGGCTTATGTTGCAAGAATTGTCTCTCAGTCAATGCTAAAGGAAAACAAAGACATGAGAATCATATTTAAAACATTTATGTACAGGATATAAGAGATCGTGATGAGGAGAGAATTAACATTGTCTTCCATATGCATGGGTCAAGAGCTCCACCACACATGCATGTTGATTTACATAGGATTTCATCTATAATTGTATTTTTATTGTCGCATTCGAGCCATACCCACACCTTAGGTGCAGAAACACAACTACCCAATTCATGACTGATGTTATAGATCCATGAGTATTAATTAGCCAGGATAGTGATGAATTTTTCTCTTAGGTGTTATTTGGAATTGTCGATAGCATTTGGACCTATATGCTTAGCTAGAGAGCCATTTTTCTAGAATTTTTTAGTAGTTGTGGTTTGTTTATAGGTTATTTATATTATATCGATTAGTCCATGCCTTGTGTAGTCTAATAAGTGTTTACATGAAATCCTGTATGAATTTGAATCTATGGAAGTTAGATGCCATTACGATTGAGATATTATTAAAATGTGTATGATGTAGCTATAAAGATGATGAATAATACATCCATCTACTTTGAATTTTATTGCTTACTAGGAATTGAGCCATTGTCTTTTAAATTTTATTAGGAATTGTAATGTCCCCATTTTGGGACATTCTCAAAGCCATTCCTTTTTTTAGCACAAATATTATTTTAAACCCTCTAAATATATTATACCATTGAGACCTTATATACCAAAAATTAAATGGAAAGCGAGTCTATATCCTACACACTTGATTCTTATTTTGTCATCTTCCTTCATGCCCTTAATGGAACTTTTTCTCATTGTGTAGGACAAGATTTGGAAATAGGAATTCTCATTATTAGGGTAAACTCAACTTTTTTATTCTATGTGATTTTCTTTCATTCATCATGTTTTATTATGTCCTACTAACATGTGCCATGTTACTCGACACTATAGCAAAAAATTGCATTCCCAATTTAGAGTAAGTTGTTCAATTAATATAAAAGATTGACATTTTTTAACCCCATATGGGAATAAAAAACTCGGTGAAACCCTTATGTTTATTTTAGTTGTAGTCCACCACTGACTATCCCACCACATTTCCATGTCATGGCACACTTTAAGCTAAGCAGGGAACTCACCTTCATTCTTGTACCATGTCATTTGCATCGCATGTATTTTATAGTTGTGGAGAGACCTCTCAAGCCTCATGTAGATGCAATCCTTGAACATTGATTGTCACCAAAACATATACATGTATGTATGTATGTACACATATACATATATAAATACAAATATTTTTGTGTTTGTGCATGCACATATATATAATTGAAAGAAGTGTCAATTGTGATGCAAAAATGCCAAAATTCTTCTTCTTTTGCTGAGGAAGAAGAATTTGGGGTATGTGAGCTTTACAAAAATTGTTCTAAAAGGCATATGGAATATCTCTCATGGAATTACAAGGCTCTCATCCCATTTATACACAAATTTTTCTTGAATGGTCATACATTTGTGAATGTTTATAACAATATTAAATATTCTATGCTAACCCATGATTATAGGTATACTAGAGATGCTCTACACAGATATGGAGGGGTTCTTATTTCAGTGCTAATAGCATGAATCCATATCCATCTTTGTGTCCTCATTATGTTGGCTCACATACATGAGGAGGCCCCTCTGCCTTCACCCTCCCTAGACCTTAATTTGAATCCTCCATACACTCCTATTGTAGGTGATGTTGATGCTCAAGAGAGTGCAAACCTGGGTCTTCTGCCACTAGATAATGAAAAATTCATAGAGTGGCAAGGCAAGAATGAGGTCCTCATTGAAGCCATGGAAGAATAGCTTCTCCTATTTTGTGTTGTGGATTTTTGAATTTTGTCTACAATTTTAATACATACTAGTTGGGTATTATAATCTGCACATACTATTAAGCCATTTTGTAATGTAGGCTCTTACATAGATTATCTCTTAATTATGTATTGTTGTCATACATGTATTATAATTACATGTAAATAAATCTGGACTTCAATGTTTACTCATGGCTATTTGAGAGCCTTTTATTTTGGTTTGAAATTCAAAATGGGTAGTTTGAGCTTCAAAGCTATATTTCAGCTGATTGAGAGCCTAATCTATTTTATACATAAACTTTATATATCAAATATTAATAATATATAGTCAAGTTCTATGCCTTTTTCTTTAAAAAGATAAAATTATTATTTATAATATAAAAATATAAGTAATTAAAATAAACTTTTAACTTAATCAAAAAGATAAATTACAATAAATCTTTTTTTCCAAACAAACAAAACAAGATTGAATATCTTAATTAAAGAAAAAAATTTAAAAGATATTCTTGTCAAAAGGAGATAATAATATAAGATAGATTTTCAGACTCCTTGATTCTAAGGAGTTGAATATATAAGATAGCCTTATTACAACTAACAACTTCTAGATTTGATAGTGTAGTTATTTTTATCATCAACATTTTGGATCACACTTCATTATGCATCATCAGGATGAGAGAGAGTGGAATAAATTTGAAATTTCTTGCACTCTCTCTCATCCTGACGATGGATCACAAAGTGTGATCTAAAACATCAATGATAAAAATAACTACACAATCAAATTCAGAAGTTGTTACTTGTAATTCTAATAGATTGTGGAAATTTGATTACATTAAAAGAAATCTCATTTCTCCATCTTAAAATGTAATGAACAGAGGTAACATATGTCATCTCCACATGAAATCTTACACGAACTCTAGAACTCACAACTTAATGGCACCGAGCCCTATTTGGAAACCTCCCAAAATATCTCTACTTGGAAGAGCCCCTTATTAGAGGACCTCCATCTTTCCATCCAAGAGAACACAATTCATAGAAATATTATCTTCATGATAACTATCTATATCAGACATTTCTCCATTAAAGAAGATGGTTCTATAAACATTTACTGTTAAGAAAATAAATTTATAATAGAAACTATTTAGAATTTTTAAAAAAAATAATAGAAACATTTGATCAAAATATCTTGGATAAGAATTTAATAATAGACACTAGTAATCAAAATATCTTGATGATATTTTGTCAAGTCACTTTTGAATTTTGAATTCTTATTTATGTTATTTCTTATTGTCTTTTCAAATTTCTAATTTGGGTGACTATATTTTTCTTGTTTTGACTATATAGGATTGCCACTGCCACTAAGGAACCATCACGAGAAACAATGTAATTTTCATACTAATCACCAAATAATGACTTGTTCTTCATCATTTCTCTTCTATTGTACACATATATTCTCATGTTCTAACGACTAGTATTAAAAAATATATATTTATAATTCTGATTAAAAGAAGTTTGAAATTTTTTTGTGTAGTGAAAAAGTACATGCTTACTCCTCTTGAGGAGAGATTTGTAGGTACAATTGGTGCACTTGTTCAAAAGTGGGCATGGTAGTTGAAGGCAAGTCATAGTGCCTTCAAGTGCAAAAATGTATAGAATTGATTTCTATAAAAGTTGTTAAAACATTCAAGTTAGTATAATTGGAAAGTGTAAATTATGGTTTGACAATGTTTGTTTATCGTTATAACAGTAGTTTTGCTAATTTTGAAAATATTTAGGTATAAATACATAAGAAATATGAAAATGTAGACAAAGTGGGAAATATTATCTTTACAAAATAATTAGCAAGCTTTATGTTCCATATTAAGGATGTACAAAATGTATTTGTTGAAAAGACTTTAGAAAATTTGCTTATGACTTCCAACCTTTTTTGGGGATTCCCCTTTGTTGTACCCGCTAATAGATAAAATTGTTATCATGTGCTATATATTTTAATCTTTAATTCTGATTAGTATAGTTTGTAATGATATTTAAACAATACAATTATATTGTTTATTTAATTTTAACTTGTATTATGTTATATTTTATTTTTATTTATTAGTAAATCCTTTTTCAATAAGCACCTACATCACAAAAATTGACAAGATTACTTCTTCTTCTTCTCCTATTAATTGCAACATGATGTTCAATACACTACATTATTAGTTTCAATTTTCAACATGGTGTGTTTTTTTCTTCTATGGTTATTTTCCCACACTGCAGGAAAAAATCCCACACATTTCATAATTAGTTTTCAAAATTTAGAAATGGTTTGAATTTGTAAAAAAACACCTATAATTATCAAAACCATTAAAACCCTCCTTTTTTTAGCACAAGTATTATTTTAAACCCTCTAAATATATTATGCCATTGAGGACTTAGATACCTAAAACTAGATGGCAAGCCAGACTGTATCCTACACAGTTGCTTCTTATTTTGTCATCTTCCTTCATCCCCTTAACCAAAATTTTTCTTATTGTGCAGGACAACATTTGCAAATAGAAATTCTTGTTATTAGGGCCAACTCAACTTGTTTATTCTATGTGATTTTCTTCCTTTACGTCACATATTCTTACATCTTGCTAACATGCATACCATGTTACACCACACTATAACAAAAAATTGCATCCTCAATTAAAAGTAAGTGTTCAATTAGTATACAAGATTCACATTTTTTAAGCCGGTATTAGAATAAAAATCCCAATGAAACCCTTATGTTTACTTTAGTTGTATTCCACCATTGATTGTCCCACAATGTTTCCATGTCATAGTGAACTTTAAGCTGAGTAGGGAACTCACCCCCATTCTTGTACCATGTCATTTGCATCCCATGAATTTTATAGTTGTGGAGATGCCTCTCAAGTATCGTGTAGATTGAATCCTTGAATACTGATTGTCATCCAAACATATACATATATGTATGTATGTATATATGTGTATAATATATATGTATATAAACATATACATACATACTATTTGTGTGTGTGTGCGCACACAAACACACATACACATGTGTATACATACATACATACATACATACATACATATACATATATATATATATATATATATATATATATATATATATATATATATATATATAATTAAAATAAGTGTCTATTGTGATGCAAAAATACCATAGTGGTATTGAAACACAATGAGAAAATTCACCACAATCATAAACTATCATGATTGGGCATATGTGGTTGTTGTGGGTCCTATTAAAATTGCCTAATTTTTTAATCAAATATGCACAACAAAGATAAACAGAGTCATTATATTTTTCCTTTGCAATGGCTGGAAACAAAGACACAATGCTCAAAAAGTAGGGAGTTGGGAACAACTGAAAAAGAGAAAGTCAACTACCTAATAATTGGTAATGTCCCAAAACTTTTATTAAGGAAACTTAATTAAATTAATTAATTAAGTGTTCCTAAAATTTAAATAATATTATAAAGGACCTTTAATTAAATATAGGGGGACAATGTAATAAATAATAAATAAAGTATGTCAGCTATTTTTTACAGCCCTTTAGGAAACTTCTTGGAGGCCTTTTAAAGGCATTGGTTGGCACCATAGGCAATATCATGGAGTTTTTGTTTCTTTGTATTTACAATTCCATTTAAAATTGGGTATTTGGTTTTAGGTAGTTTCAAAGTTGGAAGATCCTCCCTAGTCAGTAATTACAAGTTAGGTGGTTACTTGAATAAAAAATTACAAGTTGGAAATATCACCTTACATCTTTCACCTTGTACTTGAATGAAAAATTTACAAAGTCTCCCTTGAAGAAAATTTTGTATTGTTGAACTTCATCATAAATATATCTCTAGTCTAGAATTAAAATATCCAATTTTCATCTACTTGTTCTTGTATCAATAATATTATTTGGTATAGCAATTTTATCAATGTGTAATTCAAGAATTAGAGGAAGATCAATTCATCTCATGATTGTGCACTTCGAGAGCCAAGCTACATGCTCACTTGGTTGTATGGTGAATATTCATTACATGGAGTGCATGCAGATGGCACGTAGTGAGTGGAGTGTGTGTAGGTGGTTTTTGGAGTGCGTACAGGTGGGGTACAAAGTGCATGTAGCGTGGGAAATTTTTGTAGGTGGTGTGCAATGTGTGGAGTGTGTGTGGGTGGCATGTGGTGTGCGTACGGTGTGTAGAGTGCATGCGGATGGCATGCAGACTGCATGGGAGTACGTTCGGTGTGAGAAGTGCATGTAGGTGGTGTGTGATGTGTGGAGTGTGTGTGGATGGAGAGAGGAGCACATGCTACTAGTGGTGTACAAACTATGTGCGATTGGCATGTAATGTGCAATGTGAGATGTGCAAGTGTACGAGTGCAGAGTGCTAATGGTATGGTGGAATTGTGCATCCATTAAGGTGTAAATATTATGAATGATTAAGAGGTATTGTTTGATGCATTACAGTGGTATTAGAGTTGGTGATCTTGCCAGTTGATTAGGTAGTGTTGGATGTAGACAAGATCCCAATTGGTAGATAGGATGGGGGAATCAATCACTAAGATGATGACACTTCTATAGGAGCTAACAAGGGGACAAAAATAACTCAACGATACTTTTATGAATGGACAAAAACAACTCAATGAGACCTTAGTGAAGGGACAATAACAAATTGGTGAAATCCTTTGACTTTTAGCAAAAGGAAGAACAAATGGAGGTCACAATGAGCATGGTGATAATTTTGTCAATGAGAGACCTCATACAAAGTGTTACCACAAACAACCAATGATGCTGAAATTTCCCCAAAGGACTTAACAACATGAAGAAAAAGAGCCTACCTTCTTGGAGATGCAAGATCAATTCATGCAAGACTAGTTTGATGCGAGATTTGGAGGAGGGCTACTCTTCAAGGATTATGTGGATTTATAGATGATATATTCTAAGAGACACATGGATATTACAATGATGACATTAGATGGAAGATTGGAAAAATAAATTTATCATCCTTTGATGGATCTGGGAAAATCTCATCACAAGTATGGGTATAGAAAGTTAAAACCTACGAGTTTCTCACAAATGGTGGCACCATGGGATGGTCACCCTCGGTCATGATTGAGTCACTTCATATGATGACTTTATGGAAATAATTATAGACCACTTTGTCAAAAAGGATCCAGAGCTTAATTTCAAATACTTGGCTCAACTAAAGAAGACCAAGGTAGTGGACAATTATATCATGGAACTTTAGAGGTTGTATGTATTGGTTATTAACATCTCAGATTGTGTTATTCATGGATAGGTTGATGGAACCCCTAAAAGTTTGGGTCAAAGGTTTCAACCTTGGCACCCTCATTGAAGCATTAACAAGGCACATTACATGGAAGTATCTTCTTCTTCTTCTTCTTCTTCTTCCTCAAGGAGTTATTCACACCCAATCCACCCCTCACTTCAAAGGAGAAATAAAAAAAACCCCATCCAAAGAAGCCATCATTGGATGAGGCTAGGTCAAATAGGAGCTCAAGAGGAAGAAACTATATTTTACCTATAAGGATTCATAGGAACTAGGACACCAATGATTAGGACAAGGAGAAATTCAATACATTGAGGTGATGTACAATGATGATGAGGAGAATGAGGAAACTGATCCTGAAGGAGATGGTCAATAAAATTCCTAGAAGCTTAACATGAATCACTCATAGAAGATTTTCATGTTGGTACGGTGAGGAGGTGTCATTGAAAAACTTGTCAATACTCTAAGGTGCACTTTATTTTAGGTGCAGGGTACCTTCTAGGGGAAGTGGGTCATGGTCATTGTCTACAATGGGGCCACACTCAACTTTATCAACTCATCACTCATCAACCAAAGGGTTTTGCCTATGGAGGCACACCAAGGGTTTTAAGTCAAGATGGAAGAAGCAAATCTCTAATCATGCACCCATCTAGTTCTGCAACTAAGCATTACTATGGAGAACCACACAATGACACATGAATTCTTTGTAGTAGATCTATATGACATGGAGGTTATATTGAGAATTCAATGGATAGAAACCCTTGATGAGTACACATAGAGTTTCAAGAGGATGGAGTTCTCCTTTGAAGTAGATGTAAAAAAGGTAGTGCTAAGTGGGGTGTAGAATGGTAGCTTGAAGGAAATCTTGGCACAATGAATGAATTTTCCTCTAATTTTGTAATTGCACTGATAAACTTTCTATACCAAAAAATATTACTGATACAAGAATGAATTGCTATAAATCATATATTGTACTTCTAGATCTGATATATATTGTTTATGAATTTTAACAATACAAATTTATCTCTAAGAGAGACTTCAAAAATTTGGCATTCAAGTACAAGGTGAAATATCTGAGATGATATTTCCAATGGAAGACTAGGGTGGATTCTAACCATCGAAATTGCAATTACAAACTAGGAAGGATCTTCCACCTCCGAAACTGCATACAACCAAATACCCAATTCCAAATGGAATTGCAGATAAAAAGAAACATAAACTCTATGATATTACCTATGGTGCCAGCTAATGCCTTAAAAATGCCTCCAGGAAGTTTCCCAAAGGGCTACAAAATAGCTGACATATATTTTTTATTATTTATTATTTGGGCCCCCTATAATTAATTAAAGGTCCTTTATAATATTACTTAAATTTTGGGACTGCTCAATTATTTAATTTAAGTAAGTCACTTTATTTAAAATTTAGGGACATTACATCAGTGAAGGGGCTTATCAAATTAACCATGTAGTGAGTCAAGGTGGGGAAAAGACCTAAATGTATAATGTGATTTTGCAGTTATTTTTTGTCTAGCTACAAAGGAATCTCATATTTGTAAAATGCATCTATTTCTTCAACAAGTTATTTAGAAATCCTATTTATTTTTGTAGATAGAACTTTGTTGTGTGCACACAATTGATTCTATTTTTCTACACTTACATCATATATTATCTTTTCCTTATCATCTATTTCCAATAGTATTTGTTCGATGAGATTCTTAAGTTTAAGAATCTTTGAATTCATTTGTGCAAATCCACTTACAACATTGTTTCTAACACTATTTCTTTTCTTAAATTCATATGCAGTTAAAAAAACCTATCTAGTCAACCTAATTCTATATTATCATTTTCCCACTCCACATATTATGAGTGGTGCCTAGTTAATTTCTCAATAGTACATTTAATTTGTCCACCCAAATACATTATCTACCTCACACAACTTGCTCTAATTCTTGTTAACTCTATGAAGAGAATATTTTATCCTCAATAACCACATTATACTAGTAACTCATAGTGCATTCAAGTGCAACATGTATAGAATTGATTTCTATTATAGTCATTAAAACATTAAAGTTAGTATAATTGGAAAGTGTAAATTATGGGTTGACAATTTTTGTTTATGGTAATAATAGGAGTTTTGTTAATTTTGAATGTATTTAAATATATATACATGAGAAATATGAAAATGTAGATAAATTGGGAAATAGTATCTTTACAAAATAATGAGCAAACTTTATGTTCCATATTAAGGATGTACAAAATGTATTTGTTGAAAAGACTTTAAAAAATTTGCTTATAACTTACAACATTTAGAAGAATAAAGCTTGGTTACATATAATATCTAAGGACTTTATAATTTCTATGTGCATAAAATAGGACACACCAAATTATTACATTGTCATTTATCTAATCATTTTTTCAAAACCTCTAAGAATAAGAAACTACACTTTAAAGAACCTCTAAAAATCTTATTGGAAACTGATGACAAGACTAAATTTCCAAACTACTACCATTTATTCATTTTTACTTAGATAAAATATTTCAAGATGTACAATTCACCTTTCTAGCTTTGAATTCATTTATCCCCAGTTGTCCAAAATAGCTCAATTTTGTGGATAGTCTTCTTGCACGCGAATAGACAGAAGCATGTGCAGCCTTCACTTCATTCATGACTTTTGGAGAAAATTGTATTTCAAATAATAATGGAAGACATTGTTGGAAATATTCAGGAATTAACCAAGTTACTGAGAGGGGAGGGGTGAATCAGTAACTCCAAATTTTCTTCTAATTTTAACATGTATTTTACCTTTTAACCTTTGCATACAGAAAGCATGAAACTTGAAAGCATTCACAATAATGACACATAGATTTGGTTACCCAGAAACCTTCCAAAAGAAAGTAAAACTGGGGTGGGGATGAAACCCACAAAGCTTTAATACTGCAGAATAAAGTTGGCCGGTTAAGGCTTACAATTTGATCACTTCTGATGATCTGCCCTGTTAGGAGCAATAAGGATTGCTAAATCCAGCCTGTTAAAGGATTTACAAACATACAGTGAAGTATGCACTCGGTAAAGAGATTTATACAAAGACTGTTAAGTCTACACGGTTAAAGGATTTAATACTGATTCACCTGTTAGAATGAAACAGTAGATCTCTGCCTTGCAACTGGATTGCTGATTGAGATTCTCTGATGTGCTGATCACCTTCTGTGATGAATTTGTCTTTGCTGTACCTTATACTTCTGAAGCCTTCTGCAATTCGCTTATTTCTGCCTTTCTTTTTCTTTCACATATATTCTTCTTCATATATCTCATTCCATCTTTTTAATTTTTATAACATTGTTTATATACAGGTCTTAAACAATTAATTACAATTACAATTACACAGTCGGCTTGACAAATAAACATAAGTGCTACTAAGTCGGCCCAAATATGGTTACTCGGTTCCTTCAAACTGACTCGGTGACTTTCTGATACTCGGCGTCCACTGCATTACTCGGCATCGTCATGCACTCGGTAGAAGTGAAGGCACGGTTCATACTGATCACTCGGTAGGTTTTGAACTTGGTAAGTACTGGTGACTCGGTAGACAAAATGTTACTCGGTTTTCATTGTCCTGATCGGTTTGTACTAACTTTCTCGGTTTCCACTGTTTGCTCGGTTTGCACTGTCTGCTCGGTTTGCACTGTCTGCTCGGTTTGCACTGTTTGCTCAGTTTGCACTGTTTGCTCGGTTTGCACTGTTTGCTCGGTTTGCACTGTCTGCTCGATTTGCACTGTCTGCTCGGTTTGCACTGTCTGCTCGGTTTGCACTGTTTGCTCAGTTTGCACTGTCTACTCGGTTTGCACTGTCTGCTCGGTTTGCACTTGTCTGCTCGGTTTGCACTTGTCTGCTCAGTTTATATCCAGAGTGCAAATAAGTGTTGTCACTAGTGGCAATTCTGCTTAATGCCAACAATCTCCCCCTTTGGCATTAGTGACAAAAACACTTATTGGCCAAAATTTATATACATGAATCATGCTGAGTTTTATTTTGATTTTTCAAAATTTGTCTTTGTTATAGGGCTTTATACATTGTCTCCCCCTTTCAATGTGTTAACTGTTTCTTATACAAATCTATACAATATACATATCTCTCCTTCTATACATATCTCCCCCTTTTTGACGATAATGCCAAAGGTGCATATACAAGTTATTTACAGAGAGAATCCAAAATTTGATAAGAAATCAGAATGTACCTTCATTATTAGTGCTAGGGTTTTGTCCCAACTTTCTTGCAGGATCTTACATGTTTGTATAGCAATTTGGACTTCTGCAGAGAGTTCAATCATGTGATCTGCTATAGAGAACTGATTGTCATGAATCAATGTTCTGGAATGTTCAATGTGCTTATACATTGTATTCATGATGGGAAGGATCATGTGTTGGATGTCTAGCAGTGTGGACCAGATCCTTGAGTCTTCTTTCAGTAGATCTGACTGCATATTAGATAGGTGTGAAATTTTCATGTGATGAGCAGAGCTTGAACTTGGTTCAAGTTGCAGCTTCTGTATGCTAATCTTCATATCCTCATCCATTTTATTCATTTTATCTTTAACATCCTTTGTGAACTCGGCAAAATTGCATAGTCTGGCCAAAAGAGAGGTAGCATTCGAATAAATAGACTCTATGTTAGACAAAACTGAAGACAATTCCACTTGGTTGATAGCTATGTGCTGAGCAATGTGCTCAAACACTTTATTGTTGAATCTCTTCTCGGCTCTTTCAACTAACTTTTCTGTCCCGGATGAGTCCTCATTGTATTTCTCAACTGCTTCTGCTAATTGTAACAAAACATGCTGGGAGGAGTCTACTTTAATGCCTAATGCATCAGACAAAATGTCCTTAGCATCCTTGATGATTTGATACTCCTTGTCTCTCTCCTCTTTAAGTTTCTTTTGTTTTGCTTTCCTTTGGAGGATCTCACCTATATTCTGCATCTGGTCTGCTGAGAGATTTGCAAAATCTAATGTAGGAATCTCTATCTCTTCATCTAGGTCTATATCCTCAACTATATTTTTACCCAAAAATTTTATACTCGGTAGAGCCTTAGGCTTATCTGTACTTAATGCTCTTGTAGTAGTGACAGTAGATAAAGTAGGGCTGGCTATTGACACTGGTATACTTTCTACTGGAGAACTTAAAATATTTACACTTGAAGATTCAAAAGCTGGAAAACTTACTGGTACAGGAGACTGTAGCTCGGTAGAAGAAATGGTAGCTGCCTCTGATGTTGCTAGGGATGATTGGACAAATGTGGAAGTTGTCACAACCATGCTTGAAGGTGTCTCTGGGCTGGATGTAGAGATTTTCACTGGAGAGGTAGGAAGGGATGCAATGACTTCTGCTGCTATCCTTACAGTATCATCTACCTCGGTGTCTTCTTCTTGTTCATCGCTGTCATCTTCAATATCTTTTATTATTACAATTTCAATGCTCGGTTGGTGAAGGTGGTATATGTTCTTCCATGTGGCTTTTGTAGCCTTCACAACCGATTCAATATTGTTGATCAAAATCAAACAAGTATTGAACTTCAATGTCATCTTATTTTCATTTTCTTTTAGTGCCTTCTTTACTTCATCATTATTCAAGCTCGGCATCAACTGTCTCAGGTTTTGATCAAATATGTCTATCACAGTTTGCCTTGCATTGCTCCATCTCATTCTTATTGGATTCAATAGAACTGTTGGAATCTGTGGGGTAATTTCTTCAGGAGAGTATTTCCACTGTCCCATCTTCTCAACAACAGCATCTTCTATTTCCTTCTGTTCTGCTTCCGATCTGGTTTCATATTTCAAGGATTTTATGTTACTTACTCCAGATCCTGATCCATCTCTAAAGAGTTTGAGCTTTTCTTGAAGGGTTAGAGGAGGCCTTTTGAATACTATGTCTTTATCTGCCTTTTCTGCCTTGCCTCTTGTATTTCTCCTTGTAAACACAGCAGTGGGAGGCACAGATGCCTTAGTGATGAAAACTTTTCCTTTCTTCTTTGCAGGTTCTGGTTCCTCTGTTTTCTCATCCTTTTCTCCTTCTTTTTCATCTATTTCTTCTTTGTCCTCGGTTATCATTTGCATTTTGGCTATCCTCTTCTTTCCTTTGTTTACCGCCTGTGGAAGCTTTATGCTTAGTTCAATTCTCACCTTAGCTTCATCATATGTTCCAAAATATGGAGCTTTGGGATTGACAGGCTGATTTAGAAGAGCTTCAATGATATTCTTGGTTTCATCAATATTTACCTCATAAGGAAGAGGTTTTACATATACAGTTCTCGGTTTAACTGCTTGAATATACACATTATCACAATCTACCATAAAACAGATGTCATCTTTGTAATCTTCCACCAACTTCTGTGGAATCCGGAATCTGTCATTCATTTTCTCTTTGAAAGACTCAAAATAATTATCCATGATGCTTTCAAAGTTTTCACCCATTTCTGCAATGTATTCATTTATTTCATAGAGTACTGGCACATCTTTTCTCCATACAACTTTTCCTTTAGAAGGGAAGAATTTCTGAACATAGAAGAATAAACAGACTAACAAGGATCCAAACTTACATGGATTATTTTTGGAAGTTTTGATGCTTTCCATGTTCTTGTTGAACTGTTTCAACAATAAGTCTGCTAGGTCAAATGTTAAGTTGTTTTTGACCACTTTGTATGCTAGGTCAACAGCTTCACATGAGACACTGTTCTATCGACTAGAACTATAAATCTTGTGGGCAATGATATGTGTACCAAACTTCAGTTCAGCATCGGTAATGCTGCTAACTTTCATGCCTCTACCATCCCACTCGGCTAGGGTTTTCTTCTCTAGTTCTGTCCGACCTAGGGTTTTGGTAGTTTTAGCTTTGTTCAACATGGGAAGACCGGTGACTTGTTGAATCATTTTCTTTGTGATCTCAATAGGTTTCTCAAGCCAAATCTTGCCATTGTGTACTCGGCTGAGAATGTACCTAACCCATTTCTCTCGAAAGTTTCGAGGAAGATGTGCAATGTGAACTAAACCCTTATCTTCCAGATGTTTTTGCTCGGGTTTCAAAATACCATCCACACATAGTTCCTCACGCACAATGTCTAGTTCTAGGTTTCCCATTTCTTGAATTGAACAGTTAAAATGATTACGGATATCATTGATAAGCAGTACCTTAGGAGGAATCTGAGATTGAGCTCCGTTCGGATCTAGGGCTGCTGCAATTGCGGGCATGATCTTAAAATCTGGTGCTTTCCACTCCCCTTGGACTAACATATCTGATCCTTTCTTCACTAAAGTGCTGGATGATGCCATGGTAGCTCACAGAAAATTCTTTTCGCAAAAGTATTAAATCACTGGGTTGCCCTTGAAGTTTTCTGCTCTCAAAGTGCTAAAGATTTGCGGTGAAGAATGAGTTCGATTACTTGCTTTTTGTTTACAATTCTGTCATTAATGCTCATTTCAAATTAGGGTAGGAATTCTGACAGACTGTCACCCACTAAGAATTAATTGCTTGGAAAAGACTTCGCAGCTCGGTGAACTCGAGAATTCATAATGCTCCGACCTCGCTCGGTAAAGATAGGTACCGACCTTGCTCGGTGAAGACTATACCGACCTTGCTCGGTGAAGACTATACCGACCTCCCTGTGATCTCACTGCATCTTGCATGCTGATTTAGACTTTTCTTTTAATTTCGGTTCTGGAACTGCTTGAGATTGATCTATGAGAGTACAGTTCCAGTGCTTCCTTGGAAATTTAGTTTGAGTCGGTAGAGCCATCCATTCCATTACTTGGACTGGATTGCTCGGTAGCTTTAGGAATCCATTTTTGTCTCACCTGTTTCCTGACCTTAGTTGCTTTATTCTTCTTTCCTTCTTCAATTTCACTAGCATTCATGCAGTTTCTGGCTATGTGACCGAGTTTAGTGCATTTGAAACATCTTATGGTAGTATCTCTTTTCCTTAGATGATGTTTTATGCAATTCATGCCAATGTGTCCATATTCTCCACAGTAATGACATCTACACCAGGTGTTGTAGTCCCATCCAAACATTGCTTTCACAATTTGTTCTGCTGGATTAAATGTCTTGGATCTGCACTCGGATGCCTTGTGACCTTGTTTGTTGCACTTGTGACAATTACCTCTGAATCTAGGTTTTTCCCTGCATTCATTTGCTTTATGACCGGGTTGATTGCAGCTATAACATTTTCCATTGAATTCTACTTTTTCATTGTTCCAACATTTATTTGAAGTATGTCCTATTTTACCACAATGATTACAAGTAGGTTTTTGATTTCTTTGAGTACCTTGCTTAGAGGATTCGCCTTCTTCTTTGTATCCAAGTCCTGCTTTTCCTTTTTGCCTATGAAGATTTCGTTCATACAGCTGATTCAAGTCTTCTTGACTTTTCAGCATTCCTTCATTGATTTGTTTTTCAGCGTTTAGGTCATCCATCAATCTTAGATTGGTTTCCTTTTCAGATCTTAGTTCTTCTCTTGTGTTTTCTATTTTTGAACTTAGATTTAGAATTTCTTCATTTGTATGAGAGATCTGATCAATTAGATTTTCTAGCTGAAGGGTTTTGTTTTGGACTTCAATGTTTCTTCCATCTAATTCATCTTTCAACTTGTTTCTTTGTTCCAAGATCTCACAGAATCTTGTAGAGTGTAGTTCTTGTTCTCTTTTCAATTTTCTCACTTCTTCCTGCAGAGACCCATTCTTTTCTAGGAGTTCTTTGATAGCATTGTTTGCTTCATCTGAGTTATTTGAGGGAAGAAGATCTTCAATCTTTTCTTCAATGTAATTCTGATCATTCATCTGATTTGCAAGTTCCTTCCTTCTCCTTAGGGATTGGGAAAGATGTTCTTTTGCTTCTTTGAGTTTAGCTATGGCCATTTCCAGATCTAGCTTTTCATTTTCAATCACCTTGTTCAGTTTGAATACCTCCATTGTCCTAGATCTTTACTCAAGCTAGTTAAGCTTTGTCTTGAGAACCAATGTAGCTCTGATACCAATTGTTGGAAATATTCAGGAATTAACCAAGTTACTGAGAGGGGAGGGGTGAATCAGTAACTCCAAATTTTCTTCTAATTTTAACATGTATTTTACCTTTTAACCTTTGCATACAGAAAGCATGAAACTTGAAAGCATTCACAATAATGACACATAGATTTGGTTACCCAGAAACCTTCCAAAAGAAAGTAAAACTGGGGTGGGGATGAAACCCATAAAGCTTTAATACTGCAGAATAAAGTTGGCCGGTTAAGGCTTACAATTTGATCACTTCTGATGATCTGCCCTGTTAGGAGCAATAAGGATTGCTAAATCCAGCCTGTTAAAGGATTTACAAACATACAGTGAAGTATGCACTCGGTAAAGAGATTTATACAAAGACTGTTAAGTCTACCCGGTTAAAGGATTTAGTACTGATTCACCTGTTAGAATGAAACAGTAGATCTCTGCCTTGCAACTGGATTGCTGATTGAGATTCTCTGATGTGCTGATCACCTTCTGTGATGAATTTGTCTTTGCTGTACCTTATACTTCTGAAGCCTTCTGCAATTCGCTTATTTCTGCCTTTCTTTTTCTTTCACATATATTCTTCTTCATATATCTCATTCCATCTTTTTAATTTTTATAACATTGTTTATATACAAGTCTTAAACAATTAATTACAATTACAATTACACAGTCGGCTTGACAAATAAACATAAGTGCTACTAAGTCAGCACAAATATGGTTACTCAGTTCCTTCAAACTGACTCGGTGACTTTCTGATACTCAGCGTCCACTGCATTACTCGGCATCGTCATGCACTCGGTAGAAGTGAAGGCACGGTTCATACTGATCACTCGGTAGGTTTTGAACTCGGTAAGTACTGGTGACTCGGTAGACAAAATGTTACTCAGTTTTCATTGTCCTGATCGGTTTGTACTAACTTGCTCGGTTTCCACTGTTTGCTCGGTTTGCACTGTCTGCTCGGTTTGCACTGTCTGCTCGGTTTGCACTATTTTCTCAGTTTGTACTGTTTGCTCGGTTTGTACTGTTTGCTCGGTTTGCACTGTCTGCTCGGTTTGTACTGTCTGTTCGGTTTGCACTATCTGCTCGGTTTGCACTGTTTGCTCAGTTTGCACTGTCTGCTCGGTTTGCACTGTCTGCTCAGTTTACACTTGTCTGCTTGGTTTGCACTTGTCTGCTCGGTTTATATCCAGAGTGCAAATAAGTGTTGTCACTAGTGGCAATTCTGCTTAATGCCAACAGACATTTCAAATTGCACCCCACTGAAATGTTTTTTTACCATGCACTCATTTGCACTCCGTCAATATGCATGACACCAATAAAATCTCAGTCTTCCATTACATCATCCTCATAGAATCCATGCACTACCCTTGGAATAGACAAATGGACTCTCTCTTCTACCAAATACCAAATTCTAAATGAATTCATGCATTTGATTTGATGGATATTATTTGAGCATTATTAAGTATGGATGGGATACAACTTTATTCTACTCATTCCACTTCCACTACTTGTCAAACTTGTCCTATAGCAAAGTCAAAGTCATGCATTTAAAGCAACAAAACCCCACTCCATAATGTTTTCCTCCCGCACTAATCTCCACTTGGTGAATGACTTCAATATGCTTCCAAACCACTCATCTGTACCTAGTCAATGAGCATAACTATAAACATTATTCTACCCATAAACATAACCATCAGCATTCCACTTGTCAAACTTGTCCTATAGCAAAGTCAGAGTCATGCATTTAAAGTTGCCAAACCCCACTCCATAACATTTTCCTCAGGCATTGATCTGCACTTCATCAATGACTTCAATATGCTGCCAAAACACTCATCTTCTATACTTAGGATTAGTTTGGTTGTTGGAATTAAACAATACTAGAATTGTTAAATTCTAATATTTGACAATTTTGGATGTTTTAAATCTCAAAAATGAAGATGGAAAATGTTTTATGCATAAGGATTTCAAAATATTATAAATTTTTCTTTTCCTCAAATTCCTATAATCGGAATTGATTTTCCGATTCCATCTATTTAGATGGAAGATTCAAATGTTGGTTTTGGGGGTAAATGGGAATTAACAAATCCCTAGTTCAGTTTCATGTTTTGAACACAAACATCAAAAATGTCAATTCTGATATTTGAAAATCCCAATTCCAATCTAATTCCAGCAAACAAACAGACCCTTTTAACATTTTCACATAGCTAAATATTATAAATATTATTAGGAATGATCCCTATCCATCTACCCAGCTACTACGCCTTGCAGATAGCATGCAAGGCATACTAGATTCCATACAGACATTAGACTACAAGATTGATAGTTTTGAGTCATGGAGGGAGAGTATGTGTGTATATTATGTTGATGACATCTCTTATAAAGAGCTTAATAAGTTTAAAATTACAAAAAATAATTTGGCACGCTATTTTTTGAACCCTACAATGGGTGAGCAGATACTTGGCAAGAAGCCACATATTTTGATTAGATGGTGTACACACCCCAACATAGTAGAGCATTTTGGGAGCGGTGGTGGATGGTATTTGACCATCCACCACACCCTAATCATGAGGTTCCACTTTATTTTTTGAAGAAATTATGGCTGAGTTTGAATTGGGTAAGAAACCCAATTATTTTGACATGAGAGCATTTCAGGGGGTTGGCCAAGGGATGCCACAGGATAGGCTAGGGGCTAAATTGAGTGACAAAACTAGAAATCATGTGTGAAATGAGCCCCTTATTCCTCTTCCATCTCATGTACTTCCTGCACCTATCCATCATCAAGTAGTGTAGTCATCTCTTGGTTCTTTGAGTACCCTTATGAGCAATTTGTTACAGCACATGACCCAGGTGAGGACTGCCCCCAGCATAGCACATGTTTGCACAAGTTGTGGGGGTAGATGCAGGGATCCCCAACCTGATCTTGATGCTACCCATAGTGGATATGGTGATGATGCTGGTGGCACACATGGTGGATATGCTGATGATGATGATGGCACACATGGTGAATATGTCGATGATGATGATGATGGCGCACATGGTGATGTCAGAGATGATATCTCATCATATGTTGATTTACTCAATGCAGAAGATGATCATCCTGCACAGGTAAATTTAATTATAATTTAAATATAATGCAATATTAAATTTCTTATTTATACAATTATGAGCCATAACATGTGATTTTTTTGTGAACAGAGGATGGTTGACCCTCCATCATTCATTAGCTGTCATCATATGACATCAACACCTCGACATATCGGTTCTCCATTCACAGTATTCACTTTGATGGTGATATATTTAAACTTTAATTGTTAATGTGTTTGACATTTTTTTGAGATTTTGTAGGGTCTCTCATGTACCACTGAGATTGGTAGTTCATTCTCTACCCCACCAGTCACCGAGAGTCAACTGCATATACCTATAGTATGTTTTTCATTTATTAATTTTAAGCACGTTTATATCTTAGTAATTTATGTACAACTTTAATTCACACTAATTTTTTTGCAATTGTAGGCTTTTGGATTGTCTCATGTTCCACAATCATATTTACATCCTAACTCATATGTGACATTAGCTACATGTCACACACAGGTAATGTAGATGTTTTTATTCCATAAATTTGTATTGTAAATTCATATATACTTTATAATTTATGTATATGTACTATAATTTTGATTCATGCTTTATATATTTTGTTTAGTTCGACACCGCCATGAGTCTTGGCATGGCTACAGGATTAAGCCAAATGCATCCATCAAAACTATCTTTTGAGATAATGATTAAAAGTAATTTTTCAATGTCCATTGTGTATCTAGATCTTTTACACCTAATTATTAAAAATTTGTACTTTAAATATTTTTACAAGAGTTGGCTGCATCCACTTTTTATGTACCTAAGGATGAGGGTACTCAAGACCAGACATAGTAGGATGAGGGTACTACTCAAGACCATATAGAGCAAGATGAGGGTACTATTGAGGACCATACAGAGCATGTTGATGCATCGTAACCCTCTTCACATGGAGTGAAGAGGATTGCAGATCAGCTAGATGAGTAGATTTATATTACGATAACTATTTGGACTTGTTTTATATGATGATGACTGTTTGAACTTGTGTTATGATGACTTGTTTTCATATTATTTGGACTTGTTTTATATTATGATGACTATTTGAACTTATGTTGTTACTTGAACTTGTTTTTAAAATAGGACTTTGTTTTGTGATTGTATGTATATATCATGAGTTGATATGATGGACATTATGATACATGTAGATTATTTCAGGACTTGTTATGTTATTTATCTTAATCATGAGTTGTTATTTATATACATGAGCTTATGGAAAAGAACTCATTTTTAATATCAAGAACAAAATTAAATTTATCAAGATCCTAAAAAAACCATATATCTAACAATGAGATCTATTAATTCATGTGTAATTGAGAAGAACAATATCTAGTTACATTACAAGTAATATGAACACTTTCATTAACTATAAGAAAAGCCATCTATCTAACAATGAGATCTATTAATACATGTAATTGACAAGATCAATATGGATGAGTCAAACTTAATAACTATTAAACAATGAAATCTATTTATTTTGAGTGATGAATACATATGAATCCACAAATACAAGAGTGCATTGTACTACATAAATAGTTCATGTCTATGTTCTTCCAGACATCCTGCATCATAAAAATAAACATGTTGAAATGTTAGAATTTATACAAGTTCATTTAAAGTTAATTATAATTTTAATTTCAAATCTATATCTCTAAATTATAAATTATGACAGTTAAAAGAAGACATGTAGAAAACATATAAAAATATGACAATTGAACAAAAACTTACATGTATAAATTTGATTCAACCTAATGTACCATCAGCATCCTCTCTTTTCTGTAATGCATCTATAATAGTTCATGTCTAGATGTTCTTCCAGACATCCTGCATCATAAAAATAAACATGTTGAAATGTTAGAATTTATATATGTTCATTTAAAGTTAATTTTAATTTATATTTCAAATCTATATCTCTAAATTATAAATTATGACACTTCAAAGAAGACATGTAGAAAACATATAAAAATATGACAATTGAACAAAAACTTGCATGTATAAATTTGATTCAACCTAATGTACCATCAGCATCCTCTCTTTTCTACAATGCATCTATAATAGTTCATGTCAAGATTTTCTTCTAGACATCCTGCGTCATAAAAATAAACATGTTGAAATGTTAGAATTTATACAAGTTCATTCAAAGTTAATTTTAATTTAAATTTCAAATCTATATCTCTAAATTATAAATTATGACACTTCAAAGAAGACATGTACAAAACATATAAAAATATGATTCAATTGAATAAAAACTTACATGTATAAATTTGATTCAACCTAATGTACCACCAACATCCTCTCTTTTCTACAATGCGTCTATGATTGCCTAATGCTCTTCCATTGAAAGTGTCCATAATATTTTATTAGCGGGTCTCCCTTTGTATCTTTCCAATTTGATATTTGTTGCCACTACCAAATGGTAATAGTGCATAATCTTCATTTCTGATTGTTAGTCTTCAAAAGCTGGTAAACCATTCCATCTTGTTAGGCATTTGCATAGCCATGTACCAACTACCACAATAGACCCAATTGGATACTGAAAATTATCATCATCTACTTGATGACATATCAACTTTTTCTTAGGTTCTACACATCAAGCTAACCAATACTCTGCCTCCTCTTCATTATCCTGAGGTGCAACAACAACATACACATGTCCTAAAAAACAAAATTAAGTACATGCACTATAAATAAAACTTTTTTAAATGTTTATAATTCAAATATATATAATCATAAATTATATGACATAAACATGTAACTAACATATAATTTAAATTTTTATAATAAATTGCATTAAATTACTAGGTTGTATGAGGTCTGAAACATGATCATAATCTTCTGATGCAAAGGCATGATCCAGGTCTTCATTTATTATATCATCTTCATCTTGTCTCTCACTAGGTGTTAAAGATTTTTGTTTCCATTCTTCAACTCATTCTGTATTCTCGCATTCTTCCCATTCACCTGGAACACAAAATTGATAAAAACATGCAAGCTCCCTAGTCCATATAGTCCAAGTGTTAGAATTAGAACTCCTAAATGAATGCCATTTAGCTGATCTTCTAATTGTATTACAATCATATCTTGTAAAGATATTCTTCTCTTCAACTAGCCAAAAAAAATGTCTGATTGTAGAGTTCTGACTTGATCCCGTAGACAAACTTGTTTTACACCATTCAATAATTGCACGTGCATCTTTAAATTTTGATTTTTCCTCAAATTTGAGTTGCTCTCTACAAAGGGCTCTCTTAACACATGCACCGGCACCATCATGGTCTCCCTTCCCATGTCCAGCCTCAAAAAAACTCTAGATATGATGGATATTTATTTTCGTGTGCATCTTACTCAACCAATAAAACATTCTAGCATTCTTGAATTTCCTTATGTAATTATCTGATCGTATTAGTCTATATTGTGTTATATGAGTTTCTCTCTCCCTTAAATTTTCATAAAAGGTATTAAAGCAATATTGGACAAACTCTGATGAGGGTAACTTATTATCACTCATATAGAAATGGTACTCTCTCCAAAAAATTTGATCCTCTTCTATACTATCAGATGCATGTCTATAGACAATATGAACAAAAATTGTTACTTGCACTAAATTATAATATTGTGGTTGGATCTCATCTTCTGGTGAAAGCATGTAGTTCTCTACAAAGTCAACAACTAATAGTATACTACCAATTGGAAATGTATTCTAGTATATGCAAAATTTTCCATCAAGCCATCTAGAATTGTGAGAGTGTTTCACATATTTAGGTACAACCTTACTCTTGAACTCATTCATAAAATCATTAACACTAAGTTTTTTAGTTATTAGGTCACACCATTTTTTAACTTTTCCATCCTTCAATGGATACTCAACAGTTTTAAATCTTTGTACATCAACTAATTATTGTCCAAAATCAAATGAAATATTTTCATTCAAACATTCATCTAATAATGTAAGATTGCCACATACATCACATACACCAGAAACACATGCATTCAAAAGATAAAATTGCTCATTAGGTGGGTTACAAAATAAATTTCATATAAACTCCTTTACAGTTTCAAGTGGTATATTTATACCACATTCCTGCAACATTTCATTAGTATGCATAGTAGAACGTATAGATTGAAAAATATCATAATGATAACGAAAAAGAACATGAGTTTTGCAACAATAGGTGATTCTTTCTTTGTTAATCCTTACATACCATGGTTTACATTTTTCAAAAGATCTTTGACTAATACTAATAGTTAACACCTTATCATCCATAAATTTTTTATACAATTCTATTTGAGTCATATCTAAAGGGTGTCTTGGATGTCGATCATGAACTATTGAACCAACTCTTAATTTAAGAACATCTCTGGCATTAGGGGATACTCTTGTATTATCGTGTCAAAAATTTTCAATCAAATTTTTGACTTCACCAGTAAGTTTCAGTTCAGACCTCGGGAGTTTGCCACTGAAGGTCGATAAATGGTTTGTCGAATCACTTTCAAAGTTAACTCTTCTCTTTACAGCTCTTGTTAAAGTTTTATGATTAATATTAAAATATCCACTTATGTTTGAAATCATTCTTTTATCAGTAGTAGTTTTGTTTACTAAAGTTGTTGTTATTGCTTGTCTAGCCGCATTATTATTTTAGAACAACTTTTCTTTCCAATTGTGTCAAATGCACTAGCAATAGTTGATACAACTTGTTATAGAGAATCATCCTTCTTCTTAGTTTTCACATAAATGCCTAACCTCTTCATCACCTTTTGCATTTTAGACATTTTAATTAATTGTAACATTAATTGACATTGAAACCCAAATTTCTTATTATAAAAAAATTGTCTAAACAATCTACTCGCTTGTGTCCTAATCTGTCTCGATGAAACCAAACCATGCAGATTGTCTAGCACATCAATTTTTAATTGAAATTGTTCATTTATTTCATTATCATTCAAATGAGTTTCTTTCTCAGTCGGTGTTTCTATGTCTACATTTACATTGTTGATTTTAATCTGAATTGATGTTTGATTTTTAGTTTCAATTAGGGTTTGACTTTCAGTTCCTTTATCATTATGATTAACATTACTAATTTCTAAAATTTCACGTGCAATTAAATTTGTTAATCTATTTTCAAGAATAAAATTTAATTCATTTCTATTGTAACCTACTTCTGGCAAATCATGAACATCTTTATCTGAATAAGTTGTAATAATTGGATGTGAAGACATGCTTGTATCCAATACTAGATTAGAAGGTGCACCTAATTTTGCTTCTTCAACCTCTGCATCCATTATGGTGTCTTCATTGTCCTCCTCTTCCGAAATAATTATTGAACTCGATGATCCAACATTATTTGGGTTTCGAAGTCTTTCTCTTCTTTCTCGTTGTCATTTTGCCTCCTTCTCTCTATTTTTTGCAATCTCCTCAGGTGTTAGAACCTTTGTTGACCTCTTTCTACATTGATTTGATCCCATTCTTGCACCAAAATTCAAGCTCAAACAATCTTTTTTGAATGTCAATCCAAAATAAGACAAAAATATAGAATGTTGGCAGAAATATTCTCTTTGTCTACTACAAATCGATAAAAAATGGATTGAAAAGTCGTCAATCATTAGATCAAGCCCACATTCTGATTTTTTTTGTTGCAACAGCTCTTTAAGAAACAGGCGCCCATTTTGTGAATTTAAAAAAATGGGTCCCCATTTTTTAAATCTATGAGCGGGAACCTTACTTCCTGGCTTGGGTTTTGGTTCAGGACAGGCTTGGTAGGACCAAGCCTATGCTTGGGCCTGCAAAAAAATGGCTAAGGCATTACAGAGTAAAATTTATGCCTTGCCATAATTTTTAGGACAACTTCCCAAATGAATTTTTTGATAAAATGAAAACCCATTTTAGCTCTTAGTGTGCAGATTATAAAAATATAAATTTTATAGTGATATGATGATTTTTAATATTTATACAATATTTATTAAGCCAATGTGGTACCTAAACTTGAAACACCAAAGTTAACTAAAACTTTAATAACTTTTTTAATTTTTCATTTTTTGAAAAATAAGTTAAATGTGACCAAACTACATAGAATTCTTTTCAAATTGAAAAAAAAACTGAAAAAAGTGAAGTTATCATCAAATTATGGTGTCCGTACACCAAAGGTTTCAAAAGTGTACTTTATAGTCAATTAAAACTTAGTAAAAAAAATATTCAATAAAATAAGATAAAATATTCTAACCAATCTTCAGCATTTTAGGTACCTTTTCCAAAAAGGATTCCCAAAAATACATTCATTTACTTCAAAAAAGGGTGTCTGTACACACATGAGGTGTGGTCCTGAAACAGGCATTTTGAAAAAGTGGTTTTTAGACATGCATACTAAAATTCAATTTATACCATGTGGGTATTGAAATAAATTACATATTTGAAAACTAGATTCCGAGCACTAAATTTTATATTATTATAGTTTTTCAAAATTCAATCTTTAAGTGCTTTAAATTTGGACATCAATTGACAGAAATTTTGAAAAATAGAGAAAACACTTCCACTTTTTGGCCAAAAGTGGGACTCAACTTCTTGCAGTCACCCAATTATAAACATCTTATTGCAATTAAATACTTAAAACAAATAAAAAACTCAAACTTCTTATCCACACATGCTCTATCAAGTACATTGATAATTTTTAAAATGAACCCTCACTCATAAACTACACATGTCATTTGGGATCCTCTGTAAAGGGAGCCAAGAATGAAGATGATGATGATGCTGCCTCCTTTGCTAATCTTTTTCTATCTCTATGCATTGTATTCTCATGTTGCAAAGCCTTCAAGTTATTCTGATCACCAAGCTCTCATTTCTTTCAAATCTATTCTCCTTTTGGATCCATTTAATTCCTTGTCCGATTGGTCTCCAAATCACACCTTCTACAATTGGACTGGCATTTCTTGCTCTTCTCGTTGACAACATGTGGTTTCCTTGAATCTCAATAGTATGGGATTACTTGGCCCCATCTCTCCCTTTCTAGAAAATATTTCCTTCCTTAGATTACTTGCTCTTGTAAGGAAAGAAACGGTGTGAAAACACTTTATGAATGCCAAATTGACAAGGAAATAAGAAACTATAAATTTCAAAGATTTGCAAGTAAATATAATATGAAACTAGCAGACACAAGATACACAGAGAGACACTAGATTTAATGTGGGAAAACCCTTTCGCGAAAAAACCCACCACCCAAAAAGCCCTCGAGCAACTTTGAATTACAATAAACAAATTTACATACAATGCACTCCGGATTTTTTACACATGCTTATATTGCCTTACAATCAACCTAATTTCAATTCATTACATTTTCTTATGAATCTTGTAGTCATTTATGCACAATTCAATTCGTTGCAAAATTTGGTATGTTAACTGTAACGGACAACCAACTTTCATTTGTCCAACTGCCAAGCGTCACCGTACACCATCACTACACTCTAGTCCTATACGTGGTACTGTATCTGACACCATGCCGAAATAGGTACCACACTAAACTATGGTACTCAATCCTCCTTCACTATACACTTAGCATGACCATATGCCAATGTGGACTCGGTAGTGAGTCTTACCATACGTCTCATAGAGATTTCACATTGTACGGCCTCACCATGTTCATATGGTGCCAACATATATGATCTTCATTCTCTGTATGATGCCAACATGTATTAAAGACTCACCGTATGGTGAGCTCACCTTCACCATACAATGAGGCCTCTGTACCTCATCACTCAACAATTTCCCAATTGACAAAGTACATAGTTACTCAACAATGCTAACAAGAGTGAGGGGCTTTAAGCCCCATCAAGTTTATGCACCATTTGAACTGAACTGTGTTCACTGGCTTTGTCAATGCATCTACAACATTTTCCTAAGTGCCAACTTTTTCTAGATTTACGTTTCCATCTTTGAGCATGTCACATACAGAATGATATTGTACATCAATGTGTTTTGTCCTGGAATGAAAAGTAAGATTCTTTCCCAAACATATTGCACTAACTGGGAGCTTCATTCCATGTAACACTGAAACTACTTGTTTCTTGCAATCATTCATATTAAATGGCTCTAGAATATTGGTAATATATTTTCTTTGATTGAGCCAAAGTTTTCTACCAACTTTGTCCATTTTGATTTCCATCTCCCAAATAAATTTTGCTAGCCCTACATCTTTCATTTCAAATTTGAAGGACAATTGAGATTTTAACTCTAAAATCATTCCTTTACTATTGCCTATAAACAACATAGCATCTACATATAGAGCAATAATAAGTATCCAATCACCTTCGGCTTTATAATACACATAGTGACTGGATTAAGATCTTGTAAAACCCAAAGACAAAAAATATGTATCATACTTTTGATACCACATTCTGGGTGACTGTTTCAAACCATAAAGAGAATTATTCATCTTACATACCAAACGCTCTTTACCTTTTTCCACAAAGTACTCCAGTTGGGACATATATATCTCTTCTTCAACATCACCATGAAGAAATGTTGTCATCACATCCATCTAATCAATTTCAAAATCATGTGTTGTTGCAAGTGACAACAAAAATCTAATGGATGTTAGCTTAGCTATAGGAGAAAATATTTCTCCATAGTCAATCCCTTCTTCAATAGAATACCCCTTTGAAACCAATCTTGCCTTGTACTTGTCAATGCTACCATCTAGACCGTACGTCTTATTGAATACCCACTTACATCCCATGGGCTTTCTACCTTTAGGAAAGGGTATGAGATCCTAGGTTCTATTCTTCTCCAAGGACTTCATTTCATCCTTCATTGCTTCCAACCAAGAATTAGAATCTAGCATATTACTTGTTTCTTTTACAATCCTAGGCTCATCAGCATTTGCAAGAAAAGCATAGGCCTAATTAATATTCAACATAGAATAATTAAACCTTTCTAGTGAAAAATTGTACCTATCAGGTTGTCACCTTTTCTTGAGTAGATCTCCTCACTTCTTGTGGTGAAGCTTCATGAGGTTCAAAATTAAGTTCGCGATCATGTTCTTCTGAACTTGTATGACTACTTAAATTCTCCCTAACCTCATTCTCGAGCACATATGGATCCTCATTCTCAGGTTCATTTGGAGTTTAAAATATCTCCTTTTGGAATCTAAAGGGATTTCAACTGCTTCCTTTTTCTTTTCTATCTTCTCTAGCTGGTCTAGTGAGACAGGTTTCATCTCATGAAAGATAACACTCATGTTCTACAACACTTTTTTAGTTAGAGGGTTCCATAATTTGTATCCCTTCACACCAATTCCATACCTGATGAAAATACATTTCACTGCTTTGTTATCAAAATTGGACCTACTCACATTAGGTACGTGAGTGTATGCCTCATAGCCGAAGACGCGCAAATATCTTAGTGATGGATTCTTACCAAACCATGTGTTCATAGGTATTTTTTCAACTAGCATTTCATAATGGTTCAACAAGTAGCATGTTGTAGCTACCGCTTCATCCCAAAACTTCTATTCCAAACCAGCACTTCCCAACATGCTCAAGTTTCTCTATTCATCAAGGATCGATTCATCCTTTCCACTACTCCATTCTATTGTGGAGTATAAGGTGTCATCTTATGCCTCTTACCATCATGATCTGTACATAGAATTTTTCAAAATCTGCATTGTAAAATTTGCCACTATTATCCATCCTTAAGAATTTAATGATTCTCACAGTTTGATTTTCAACAAGGCTTTTAACTTCCTTAAATCGATTGAACACTTCTATTTAAATACTCTTCAAAAAATTAATAAATGTTCTTCTTGAATAATCATCAATAAATGAAACATTATATCTTGACTTAGACAAAGAAGGAACATCCACATGACCAAATAAATCAAAGTGAATATAGTCCAACAAACCATAAGATTTTTGAGAACTAGAATAAAATTGAGCATAGTTTTGCTTTCCATAGATGTCATATTCGCAGAAATCAAATTAAAGGTAACAATCAACCAACCCCTCAACCTAATTTTTATTCTTAAAGGTTTTTAAACCTTTCTCACCAATATGGCCAAGCCTATAATGATAGAGCATTGTTTTCTCAACAAGAAGTTTAACTTCCATAGCATTTACACCATGTGTTGCCATATTAGATTTATCAGACTTTATAGAGATACTATTACAACATACAGTTTTGAAATCTAATCTATTCAGTGTTCCAATTTGTTCACCCTTAGCTAAAACAATAGAACCCCTAGTCATCTTGCAACCATCATGGACAAATGTTACCCTAACTTTGACATCATTCAACTTGTTGACAGAAAGTAAGTTTTGAGCTAGACTAGGTATATAAAGTACTCGATCAATTCCCTTTACTCTATAAATGGGGAACTAGATTTTGACTCTTCCTTTTCCAATGATCTCCAATGTGGAATTTCTTTCTAGGGAAACCTTTTCACCGGCATATGTTTCATACTTTGAGAACCACTCCTTATGAGATGTCATGTGGAAACATGCCTCTTTTGACTGGCGTAGACCTTAATCTTGACACCAACAAATTAAGAGGATTTATCCCCATTGCCCTTTCAAATTGCACTCATCTCCAAATCTTGTCGCTCTATTAGAACCCATTAAATGGCCCAATTCCACAAGAGTTCGAAAGGCTGTCAAAGTTGCAAAACTTTTATTTTTGGGGAAACCAACTCATTAGAGAAATACCAGCTCAGTGGGTAATTGGACTCAGCTGCAAATAATTGATTTGTAGCTGAGTGGCATGGTGCCCCTACTATTTGGGGAAATGTAGCAGCTAAGACAGTTAAACTTGTGGCAAAATCATTTTTTGAGTGGAAGCAGTGGTTTGTCTATTCTAATAGTGTTAAGAAATTTCTCTAGGCTGGAAAAGCTTGATTTGGGATTTAATTATCTCACTGGTATCTTGCCCACTTCTGTCGGCCTCTTTTGAAATTCACTCTCTATTTTAGCATTGAACTCAAATGAAATTGGGGGAAACATACTAGATGAGATTGGTAACCTAACAAATTTGGTGACATTATCCCTAGAAACAATCAAATTTAATGGGACCATTCCATTTGTACTTGGTAAACTTCTAAATCTAGAAATATTAGATCTGTAAACAAACAGTTTATAGAGAAGAATTCCAAAAAGTTTTCACCAATCAAAAAGGCTTGGATTGTTATCACTTGGTGGGAATATGCTTTCAGGACAAATTCCTAATAGTCTTGGCAAGCTTCCATAATTAAGAGACCTTGATCTTAGTCACAATCAGCTATCAGGGAAAATACGTGCCAGTTTAGGGAGATGCAATACTTTGGAATTGGTGGACTTGTCATACAAGAAATATATGTCCTGAAATTGGAGGTCATCAAAATCTCTAGTTCTATTTCAATGTTTTTGAAAATTTATTGCAAGGTTCTATTTTGGAAATCAAAAAAATGGTCATGGTATTAGCTATAGATGTTTCTCAAAACAATTTCTCTAGTGCCATTCCTAAAGCACTCATAGATTGCAAGGGGTTGGATTATCTAAATATTTTTGGGAATGTATTTGAGGGACCAATATCAGCATCATGAGAAGATCTACAAAATCTACAATACATGGATCTTTCTTGCAATAATTTGTCAGGTATGATACTGGTTGCTTTCAAAAAGATGAAAATGATCAAGCATCTCAATCTCTCTTTAAATAGGTTAACTAGAGTGCTACAAAAGGGAGGAGCTTTAGCAACACTTGATGCCTCAGAAGTTATGGGAAATCATGGCCTCTTTGGTGGATGGATAAATTCTCCACCCTACTCTCATTCCAATCATAAATACCTATCACTCTCTAAAATGGTAATAATTCCTCTTGTATTTGGGATTGCAATTTTGATCATGTCTCTTCTATTGGTAGTATTTTCCTATAGATCTTGCAGACATTCTAGTACTCCAACTCTTGAAGTATGGCCTCCAAAAATTTCATATGAAGAACTCGTAGATGCAACTGGTGGGTTCAATGATGAAATTCTTCTAGGAATTGGCAATTTTGGGTCAGTTTATAAAGGGATTCTAAAGAATGGTACAAATATTGATGTTAAAGTTCTCAAGTTGTAAGATGGACATGCTCATGAAATTTTTAGCAAAGAATGCAATGCATTAAAGAGAGTTCAACATTGAAATGTAATCAAAATCATATTGACATGCTCCAACCTTGATTTTAAAGCCTTAATTCTTCCATTCATGTCAAATGGGAGTTTAGAGAAACGGTTATACCCTCTTGAAGGGGATGGATGAACATTAACTTTGAGTGATCAAATCAAGATAGCAATGGAGATAGCACAAGGAATGACATACCTTCACCATTATTTCTTTGTTCAGGTGATTCATTGATGTAGGAGCATCCTAGGATTCTTGGCAACCCTATATCAACCAAAAATATGTTTGGCTTTGAAGGTACATTGTTAGTTTTGATCTTGGTTTGGTGGAGTTCTTGCTCAGTTTGGGAGATTGGCTACTCGGTTTTTGTTGTTGCCAGGGTGCTCGTTCTCTGAAGAATGCTCGATAGCTGAAGGTATCAGTTTCCTATTGCTCAACAATAACTATGTTTCTTGGTCATGCTTGGCGTGGTCAGTTGTCTGGTGCTTGGCTATTTCTTCTATTGCTTGTTGTTCTCGCTTACTGACTAGATTGTTTGGTTAGATCAGCTTGGCTGACTGGTGCATTTAATTTGGGTCACGCTCCTCATGTTATTAATTGACCATTGGATGTGTAGGGACCTAGATGTGGCATGTTGTATTCTTCTATGCGGATCTAATGACCGTTTGGGGCCATCTTGGAGAGTTTATTTATTTTGTAAGGCTATTTGAGAGCCAACTAATGTTTTAGCATTTATTATTTATTTGTATGTGTTAATTGTTTCACCAGCCGACTTGTGGCTAGGAATCAGTATTTATAGGATGCTTGGGTAGTTGTTTAGGGGCATTAGATGGTTGGAAGAAAGGTTGGTAGCCTACGAGCTTATGAATAGGAATATTTCTTGGAAGTTTGAGTACAATTTTAGCTCTTTCCTAGGTGCCTATTAGTGTTCTATGTGTTGTAGACCTGGACTAGCTGAATGCTAATGTTGTGGAAAAGATTTGGATCCTATGAGATCTTATAGACTGATATTTTCTTTTTACCTGGCCATAACCAGGAAGGCCTTATAGCCTAGCACATTGCATGTAAATAGTGAGTTGATGAATAAAGATTGTTGTTTCATATTAGATTTGTTATTGTTATTGTGTATTTCCACTGCATATTGGTTTGGCTACAAGGTTGGTTAGTCCTGAATTGGATCCACCTACCTTGACTGTGTCATTCATGGTGACCTCAAGCTCGAGAATATTTTAATAGGAGATGACATGACTTCATACATAGCAGATTTTGGCCTTTCCCATATTATTCTTGGAAATTCCACAGACTCTTTTACCTCCACAGATTCACTTAAAGGATCTATTGGCTACATTGCATGAGGTACAATTTTTTTGTTATTGAACTCTACATTTTATTGGTTTTCTCTTTTTATCTTATTAACCATAGAATGCTTCAAATAAAATAAGAGCAATTTATTATTCTTTAATTGTTATTATAGAGCATGGAATAGGGAAAAATCTTACTACCAAAGGAGATGTATATAGCTATGGAATTTTTGTATTAGAGTTGTTGACAAGGAAGAGACCAATAGATGATATATTTGGTGAAGGAACCAATCTAAGAAACTAGATAGGAATGCATGATCCTAATAGAATTTCAAATGCCATGGATAATTTTCTACTTAAAGATGCTCATGAATTAGAGACATCAATAGTAATGGAATGCCTTACAGAGTTTATACAAATTGGGTTGTTCTACACAAGAGAGTCACCTCAAGAGCGACCTGATATGATTGTGATAGTTGATAGATTAAATACAATTAGAGGTACATTTCTCTATACCCCTAAACTTCCTCAATTAGCAATATATATCACACCTTTTATTAATAATAAAAGAAATGTAAATACAACTGAGTTAGGGAGTAGGGGAAGTTCATCTACATCTACGTCCTAGGCCTAAAGGATTGTTTTGGCTCTAATTGTTATCATATCCAAAACACATGATGTCTTTATGTATTATTTTTGATAGTATAGTCTATATTGTGAATAGATGAATTTTTTGTATAATATTTTGACAGTATACTCTATATTGTGAACAAGTGAAATACCAAAGTTAGCAGCTTTCCACAATCTATAGTATTGTGCATAGTTATTTATGAAATTGATTGTTTATTCTTTTTTTTGCATCAACATTTTAGATCACACTCTCTGATCCATCATTAGGATGAAAGAGATGAAATAATGTTATAATATTTCTTGTTAATATTGCGCCATGAAAGGAAATATAGATTTGATATGTTATGAAGATATCAATTATGTAGATATATGATTAATCATATATCTTACTTGAAAGAAAAATCTTATAAAAGAAAGTTTTTTTAACTATCAAATATAAAACATTTTATATCATTACATTTAGATTAATGTTTGAATGATAAATAGTTGTGGAATTTGCATTAAAATTTTTCAAAATTAATGTAAAAAAATTCAGAAATCATCAAACACTACATAACTTATGTTTCGCTTGCTGCTGCGAAGATCAAGAATGCCTTGTTTGGATCTCATTCGAAATTTTGTTTGGTTGAATCTATATGTTTATGCACAGCTTATCTTATTGGAATTGTCAATTAGTAAGGATGATATAAGAACCTTTCACTGTGGTTTTTGAAACTTATATAATATTTATAAGGTAACTATCAATATTGCATTGATAAGTGCCTACGAGGTCAATAAGAGTTATTTCATCTCATGAGTTGACTATGTGTGGCTACTACTAATTCTCAAGGTGTAATGTACTTTATTGGAAAAGTATGATGTTACTATCTCTAGTTCACATAATATAGAGGTTTCTTGTGGCATTAGTTAAGGATTTTTCTTTAAATTTTAACTGAAAGTTGCCTTTAACAAGTCATTTTACATCTTGTAGTTCTTGTGTGATTTTTTTAAAAATCTTTTCAAGGAAGCTCCCTCCCATGGGACCCCAGCCTAAGTTTGTATTTAGGGATTTATTTTATTTTAGAGTATTTTAGTTTTTTATATTTCTAATTATATTTTTGTTGATTTTTTATTATAAATTATAGTTAAAAATAATATATATTATAATATTATTTTTAAAATTAATTTAAAAAGTTTTTATTTATATTTTACAATTTTAATTTGTGATAGATAGATAATAGATAGATAGATATGTAGGTAGGTAGGTAGGTAGGTAGATAGGTAGGTAGATAGGTAGGTAGATAGGTAGATAGATATAATCAATTTCTTATATTCAGTCTTTAAATATTGTGTTTCTCGTCATAGTGTTTTTTAATAAGGTAAAAGTAGGTTTTATGTGGACCCAAAACTAGAGTTTAATACAACAAAAAGATAGAGCATCAAAGTTATCAAATTGAAAAATCTGTTGGAAAACAATAGGAGAGACCAACAACATAACAGTTCAAAATTTGAAACAAAAGAAAAAACCAATAACTAAACATCTACCAGCTAGAACAAGCTAATTAATAGTTATCATCTCCTCAACTTTTCTAGAGATCTTCCATCTTCTAGATGGTTTCTTGCAGTTCCTTTAGCTCTTTAGGTTTTTCAGGGACCTTTCTCTAAATACCCCCTCTAGTTCTCAGTCCTAGCCCAGTGTTTCTAGCGTCCTCATTAATGGTGATAGTAGTTCTTTCTAGCATGTTCTTTTCCAGGTAGTTATGCAGCATTTCTAGATTCATTATGGTCGCCTTCAGACCCTCATTACTATGATTCAAAACACCTCTAATCATACTGTCATGGTTGTTGATTCTAGTTTCTAAATCTTTCATCTTTTCTTTAACCTTCTTACTCATCTCAGCATTTCCTTCCTCTTTAGTATTTTTATTTTTAACCTTATCAAAAATCTTATTTTCCATTTTTCCAATCTTAGTTTTCATGTTTTTCATAGATTTTTCCATATCCTAGATATGGATTTTCATTTCCTACATTTCCTTCTTCCAGTCCCTATTTTCATCCTGATTCTCCTTATTGTTCTTTTCCATCTACAAATAATCATCCCTCTAAAGGATAGCAGGTTCGTCGTTGTTGCTGATAATCTTTAGCATGGTCATCTCATCCTTGCCTTCCTTCCCTCTTTTTGAAGTCTCCTCACTAGTATCACTAGCAAAAGGGATAATACCAACCTCCTTACCATCATTTTCTTGGCCACCCATAATTCCCTCCAAAATAACTTCTTCATCTTTATAATCTTCCTCTCTGGTATTACCCTCCCCCATCTCTAGCATAGCATTGTTTAATTTTTCCTCCACAAGGGCAATCTGAGAAGAAACATTCACCTCCATGGAATGAGTACCTTCATCCTCTTTCACAGCCACCTCATTATTATCAAGGGTATCTTTTGTAACTTCATCAGAAGAGTAATCCTAGGTTCCTTCCTCTTCCTCTTCCACTTCCTCCTTTTCTTCTCCATCTTCATGGCTAATCTCCTCTTTATCATCATTCCCCTCTTCCAGCCAATCATTCATTTCCTCTTATTAATGTTGTTGTCATTGTGTTGTTGTCATTGTAGTTTTCATTTTTTATTTTAGATAACATAGGACTTTATAATATAGCAATTTCAAGTATCTTATTAATGTGTTTAATATAGTAGATTGCCATTTTGAACCATTTCTTGAGGTCTTCCTAAAAATTACCTTGACCTTTCTTATTATATTTCTTAAAATTAATGTAATTAGAGCATATAGAGGATTTGCATCCTCCACAGGAAAGAGGATCCCTTTGCTCTATATTCATGCCTTTTGAGAAACGTAGAGAAACCAAGAACCTATTTGAACATAATTTTAGGATGTTGACTACCTATCTAAGGTGTGACATTAGAGGAAAACCAGAGAGTTGGTGGATTAAGATCACAAAAATAAATTCATTCCCTTCCTCTATTTCATCCATAATTCTCATCATCTAAGTAATGGATGGAGACTTGATACCAAGCATAGTGCTCCATCTAAAGGTTATCCCACCCAATCTTCACCTCTATATAGATTTTTTGGAATTATTTTGTTTATCAAGAAAGAGGACATTAAATATACTTCTAATATAAACAACCAATTAAACTTCTTTTACTTTTATTGACCCTGACATGAATACCATTAACGTTTAAGTAGAAAGGTATTTCTTAAATAAGAAAAATATGATGACCATAATTAATTCTTATTCAAAAGGTTCATTGGGACACTATAGCTATGACATAAGTTTATCAATAAAATACATCAAAATCTAGTCACAGATAACCTTCAACAACCTTTAAACTAAAACAATTCTAATTGGAATTGAAATGCTAACTAGATAACCAGACATACATTGAAAATTAAAAATTAAATCAAATTCTCAAAATTTGGGAATGTCTAAAGCATAAGCTAGGTATAAAAAAATCTATAATTGTACCTAATGAAGATCAAACTTGTCATACATAAAGAAATTTTTATAATTCATCCATAGATGAGATCAAGATAATTGAGGCCATAATGAACACTCCTTCGCTTCAACTACCAAAGCAGTGTACAAGAAACCATGTATCATCTTAAAATGGAAGAACTTCCATGTTAAGAGCATTTAGTACTCTGAGTAAGTGGTTTAGGGTCATGTTTGGTGCCTTGATTGGATCTTTGCATTCTCCCTTGTCTTCCACTTCTTCTCCGTACTTGATTTCTTCATTCTAGGTGAAATTAGGGTTAAGGTCTTAAGGACTTTCCTAATTTTCCCTCTTCCATGGCTCCATTTCCTAGGTAGGGTTTAGACATAAGACCTCCTAGTCCTTCATCATATCATTCTAAGGATTTTATGTCTATTCTTGACATTGGGTCCTGTTCAGATAGCAATTTTCAAGTTTCTAGCACCCCTGGAACTCCTGTTGTAGAATCTAACCAAGTTAGGGTCTGAGGTCAATGTCAACCTTGACCCTGACTAGGTCAGGGTTGACCTCAACCCTGACCAGGTCAGGGTCAACCTTGACCTTGACCTCTTCCTGCTGGGATTTCAAAATTTCAAATGTTGATAGTTTGGCTTTCGGGAAATTTATTTCTCCGCCTCTGGGTCGGTTGTTTCAGGCTCCGAAATGGTAAATCCTTTAATTGTATTTAATCAAGGTATATTTTCTAAAGGGTAGGACCTAATTTGGATTTAATTCTCCAAAGTGGCCCTTCTAGAGGAATGTATCCTAGATCACTATAAAATGAGGCCTTCCTCTTTCATTTTCATATCACATTCTCAAGCAATCAAGCCATCAAGTTCTCTCAAGCCCTCAAGGTGTTCAAGAATTCAAGTCTTCTTCTCCATCCAAGTTCTCCATTGAAGATCAAGGATTCAAGTATTCAAGCTATTGAAGGGATTTGGTTTAAACATTCAAGATCTATCATTCAAACCCAAGATCTAGCCATCATGGTGGTGTGATCTCCTTTCAAGATCCTTTGTTCATCTTCAAGATCCATATCATTGTTCCCTTAAGGTGGACTTCAAGCATACAATCATGGAGGTTTGATGATGTTATGTTCAAGCTTTCATATGTACATACTTGATTACATTCCAAATACGTTAGCATATCTATTCAATTACATAGCTTCATTGTTAGATTAATTTGTACTACTTGCTAACATTCTCCTATTTCAATTTCAATATTAAGTTTGATTCCAAACTAGGGTTTGACCAAGGCAAACCCCACCAAACAAATAAACAAATACCATTTTTCTTGTAGGTACAGCTGTGGAATCTTAGATCTGAGAGCAAACTTGGATACCTTTTTTGACAATCTTTCAAGATCTATGAACAGAATCAGAATTGGACTTCAGAATAAAAATGTGGTCTTTGACCTTTTAAAAGGTCAAAGTCAACCTGTGTGAATCTGGAGAAAAGATTTTTGGGTTTTGTCCGCCTCAACATTTCTAGTCCAGAATAGGTGACAAAATCTTTTGAAACTACATACAGACTTCAGAAAATAGAGATTACTAGATGAGGTATGTACTTTGACCTAAGTTATTTCCAAAGCACTTTTAGATTCATTTGTGTCATTACAAACCTTCAAACATCTCTTCCCCCCTTTCTAAATGAATTAGGTTATGAAAATTAGGTGTATCACCACGCCTCCATTTTCACCTTATTCATTTTGGTGAACTTCACATACTTAATCTCTTTCTTTTGTGGAATTAGATGCCTTATTGTCTTTAGATCTTTTCTTGCATTTTACAAATTCAAAAATACAAAGAAAAACCTATATATTTGATAAAATACAAAAAACATATTTCTTGCATTTTCATTTGTCGTGGAGATTGTTAAGATGTTTTGGTGCATAATCATGTTTGTTATTACTTTTCTTCTAGCATATCTTTATAATGCATATGATTTTTATGGGGGTATTATTCATTTCATCACATTGATGACCCTTCACTTTGCCCTTGCTTACCTACATTTAAGATTTTTCTTAGAGATTTATGTGGTAGTCTTATTCACCTTTTGGATTATGTGAAGACATGGGTAGATGATGAACCATCTCCTAATATTCCTAATCTTATCAATCCTACCTATCCATCCTATTCCAAATAATTCTAATCACATCCCTCATTCTTCATCCTCTGATACTTATGATAGAATTCAAACTATCGCTCAAGATGTCGATGTGCATGATTTCTTTGATTTACCTTCTCCTCCAAATCATGATGATCCTAAAGGAAAGGATAAAGAAACTCCTTCACAACCTATTATCCCACCTTATATGACCTTCACTCATGAACATGATAAAAAATCACCTCCAGTAGAAGCTTTGCATAACATGTACACTACTGGATATGATATGGTGACTAAACAAGGTTATAAGGGTTTAGGGTTAGGAGTTAATGAGCATGGAATTAAGTTTCTTGTTAACATACCTTCTAAACTAGATATGAGTGGTGTTGGCATTTCCAAATCTCAAGTTAAGTTAAGTGGTTTTGATCTTCATCCTTCCCTTAACACTCATCTCTCTACACCTCTAATGCATGATCCTAACACACGTCAAGAAATTGCTAAAATAGTATATGTGGAGCTAATGAATTTTAAGAAGGAAAGATTTAGACCTATGTCTATTGATGCTTTATACAAATTTAAATGTCCTTTCCACTATCGTAATAATAATTTTCTTTCTGATTATAACTACTTCAAATTATATGTTAGGGATAGGCCTGCACGAGGAATTATACCTTTTTCTTGCACGAGGAATTAGAGATAGAGTAAATTTTCTTATCCTCTTGTCTCATGACTAGGGGGAAAGAGGCATAATTTTATCCAATCTTTTAGGATCCATTAGGTCTTTTTATTAAGATTTTATTGGTATTCTTTATGTTTTCTTCTTCCATAATCTTGCATGATGTTTTTATCCATTCCTAGGAATTATATTTTCTTCTTATAAAATCTTTTCTAGGACATGTGTTTTGTAAAAATATCCCTTGTCGTTCATCCCTGAGGGGCAAGGTTCTTCCTTCTTTCTCTTGGTCTAGGGGAATTTCTTTCTTTAGCTTAGTAGTATTTGCTTATATCATAATATTATTTCATTATAGTGATACAGGTGTTGACTATGGATAACCTTCTTATATGAGAAGTTGTTGTCCTAGGTTGATACTTCTTCTCTATGCTACAAATTATGTTTGATATAATCTTTTACTCTTTCTTTGTGTTAGATTTTCTTTCTCTTGTTCCAAAGATTCCTCTTCATGGAAGGCATGATGATTGAATCTTCATTCTCGCCTTTTGGAAGATGATATTTTATCTAGAGTGCTCCTCTTTCGTGGGGGTCTTGGTGATAAGATCTCTTTCATTGAGGATCCCTTTCCATAAGTTACATATCCTTTTCATGATTATCTATACTCTTGGATGTAGGGGTCAATATCTCTCGCTAAGGATATAATATACATTGTTGCAAATAGGATATCTCCTTGGTTTGTGAAGTGGGTATCCTCTTCCATCTTTGTTCCTACACTTGGGGGGCAAGGATGCCTTCTCCTTCTCTTCTATTTTCACACATGAAGTAATAAATATGGATTGTGAGTTTGATATAAGTACTTTAGCCTCAGGGGTTTGGTATGATTTTCTATCTTAGTCAATTCTATGCATTGTTATTTCATGCACATATTCATGCTATGGTTTTGATCAAGAGGCTCTGATCTTAGTATTATCAACATGAAGTAATAAATATGGATTGTGAGTTTGATAGAAGTACTTTAGCCTTAGGGGCTTGGTATGATTTTCTATCTTAGTCAAATCCATGCATTGGTATTTCATACTTGTTCATTCTAGAGTTTTGGTCTTGAGATTTTTATCTTAGCATTGCCAGCTTTTCACACATGAAGTACCAAATACGGACTGTGAATTTGATCGAAGTGCTTTAGCCTCAACAACTTGGTATGATTTTCTATCTTATTCAAATTTATGCATTTTTATTTCATGCATATCCTTATGGTATTCTTTTCTTTTCTTTCTAGGGATTCACCTCTTTCCTTGGCTAAGCAGTATTTATCTATTATGTGATATCCAATCATACATGAAAATTATAGTTTCCATTAAGGACCTATGTCCTTGATAGAAACCTTATTTGTTGTTTGACATTGGGTTTCCATGGTTGATACATCTCTCACCTTGGAAACTGAATAGTGTGCTATCCCTCATCAAGGATTATTTTCTTTTGGCTTCTTGCACGATATCTCTTTACATTCATCCCTTCCATGGCCTCATAGGAGTTGTGACCTTCTTGGCTTGGACTAGGTGTTGTTTGAGGATATTGTCTTGATGATGAAGAAGGCTTTATCCTTGTTCTTTCTTTTCCTTAACATGAAAAAATAGAATCTTTTTGTTATCTTAAGGAGGGGGGCATACATAGGGTCTCCCTTGTACTATAGTTTTTTTTATGCTAAATCTTCTGAAGGTAACAAATCCTAAGGAAATCCTCCATTTTCCAAGACATACAAACACACACACATACATGCTAAATCTTTCGAAGGTAATGCACATAAGCTGCTTCCTGAGGAAATATGCATTTTATATTCACAGTGATACAAGAAGGTGGATCTATGAGTATTTTACACTTAAAATCATAGTACAAGCATAGTTTATGGGTGAACCGATTAGGCTCTCCCTCCAAGGTGATTCACGATAAGGTTGGCATCTTACCAGGTGAGGTAATCACTTTCTCCTTCCGTTCATGCATGGAGTAACAAATATAGATTGTGAGTTTGATAGAAGTGCTTTAGCCTCAAGGGCTTGGTATGATTTTCTATCTTAGTCAAATCTATGCATTGTTATTTCATACATGTTCTTCTGTTTTTTCTTTCATGCTCGTAGGATTGGATCATGAAGCTATGCTGTCTATAGTGTTTCTCTTGTCTTTCTTATGTAATCATTTATGCTCTTATGATAGCTTTCCAAATATGATATTGGTATGAGAAATATTTCTTAGCAAGGTTTCTTATGCTAAATGATTTGGGTTGTTTGGTACTAACCCTTGTTATTTTTGTACACTCTTATGTATGTATGTTGAGTTTTAATCCTTGGTTTGGGGGCTAGTTTTCCTGACTAAGTTTATTTTATCTCATTTTGAATCCACTGGAATCTCTTCTCTCTTCTCCTTTACTAGGTGTTTGCATCGAGTCCATACTCTTGCTAAAGTGGGGGCTTAATGTATCATCTTAAAATGGAAGCACTTCCATGTTAAGAGTGTTTAGCCCTCTGAGTAAGTGGTTTAGGGTCATGATTGGTGCCTTGGTTGGATCTTTGCATTCTCCCTTGTCTTCCACTTCTTCTTCGCACTTGATTTCTTCATTCTAGGTGAAATTAGGGTTAAGGTCTTAAGGACTTTCCTGATTTTCCCTCTTCCATGGTTCCATTTCCTATGTAGGGTTTCGACATAGGACCTCCTAGTCCTTCATCATATCATTCTAAGGATTTTATGTCTGTTCTTGACATTGGGTCCTATTCAGATAGCAATTTTCAAGTTTCTAGCACCCCTGGAAATTTTGTTGCAGAATTTGGCCAAGTTAGGGTCTGAGGTCAATGTTGACCTCAACCCTGACTAGGTCAGGGTCGACCTCAACCCTGACCAGGTCAGGGTTGACCTCGACACTAACCAGGTTAGGGTCAACCTTGACCTTGATCTCTTCCCACTAAGATTTCAAAATTTCAAATGTTGGCAGTTTGGCTTTCAGGAAATTTATTTCTCCACCTCCGAGTCGGCTATTCCGAGCTCCGAAATAGTAAATACTTTAGTTGCATTTAATCCAGGTATATTTTCTAAAGGGTAGGACTTGATTGGGATTTAATTCTCCAAGGTGGCCCTTCTAGAGGAATGTATCCTAGATCACTATAAAAGGAGGCCTTCCTCTCTCATTTTCATATCACATTCTCAAGCAATCAAGCCATCAAGTTCTCTCAAGCTCTCAAGGTTTTCAAGCATTCAAGTCTTCTTTTCCATCCAAGTTCTCCATTGAAGATCAAGTATTCAAGCTATTGAAGGGATTTGGTTCAAACATTCAAGATCTATCATTCAAACCCTAGATCTAGCAATCATAGTGGTGTGATCTCCTTTCAAGATCCTTTGTTCATCTTCAAGATCCATATCATTGTTCCCTTAAGGTGGACTTCAAGCATACAATCATGGAGGTTTGATGATGTTATGTTCAAGATTTCATATCTACATACTTGATTACTTTCCAAATTCATTAGCATATCTATTGAATTGCAAAGCTTCATTGTTAGATTCCTTTCTACTACTTGCTAGCATTCTCCTATTTCAATTTCAATATTAAGGTTGATTCTAAATTGGAGTTTGACCAAGGCAAACCCCCCCAAACAAAAAAACAAAATACCATTTTTCTTGGAGGCACATGTGTGTTATCTCAGACCTAAGAGTGAATTTGGATACCCTTTTCGGCAATCTTTTAAGATCTACGAACAGAATTAGAATCGGACTTCAGAATAAAAATGTGGTCTTTGACCTTTTAAAAGGTCAAAGTCGACCTGTGTGAATCTAGAGAAAAGATTTTTGGGTTTTGTCCGCCTTAGCATTTCCAGTCTAGAACAACTGACAGAATCTTCTGATAATACATACAAACTTCAGAAAATAGATATTACTAGATGAGGTATGTACTTTGACCTAATTTATTTCCAAAGAACTTTCAGATTCATCTGTGTCATTACAAACCTTCAAACATCTCTTCCCCCCTTTCTAAATGAATTAGGTTATGAATGTTAGGTGTATCACTACGCCTCCATTTTCACCTTATTCAAACCTATAGATAATGTGTTATCGTAACATGATGCCCATCCAATACTACCTATAAACCTAGTAAGATACATCCTCTTTGAAAGATAATAATTAACAAATTAAGTTGACAAAAATATCCACAAAATAAATAAGGAGATTATTGAGAATTTAAAAGCTTGATGAATTAAGTTCGAATAAAATATTTACAAAATGGGATACAAGTATTGAAAATGATGATGATCTAAGATAGTTTTAAAAACTTGTTTAATTAGACTTTTAGAGTTTTCTAGTGACCTAATCCTCTAAACAAACATCTTAATAATTTTTTTAATAGAAGCGAGGAACTTTAAATGTATTTCACCACTCTAGGTTCTTTTCCCCCTAATCTCTTTCTCTCATCTCACACTCACCTCACAATTCTTACAATCTGTGATTATGCACTAACAACTTCACAAAAAATAATATATTTCATGACATCTAAATTCTTATTTTGTGTATAGTAAGTAAAAGGAAGATGAATAATAATGTAATGTAATGCAAGGGGGATTGTCCTTGATCTTAGTCATAATTAGCTATTAGGGAAAATAGTTCCTAGTTTAGGGAGATGCAAGACTTTGAAAATGGTGGACTTGGCATAAAACAAACTAACAGGAAATATACCTCCTGAAATTGGAGGTCTTCAAAATCTCCAGTTATATTTCAACGTTTCCAAAAGTTTATTGCAAGGTTCTATTTTGGAAATGAGAAAAATGGTCATGGTTTTAGCTATAGATGTTTCTCAAAACAATTTCTTAGGTGCCATTCCTAAAGCACTCACAAATTTACAAAGTGTTGGAATATCTAAATCTTTTTGGGAATGCATTTGAGGGACCAATCACAACATCAATAGAAAATCTGCAAAATCTGAAATACATGGATATTTCTTGCAATAATTTGTTAGGTATGATACTATTAGCTTTCAAAACAATGAAAATTCTCAAGCATCTCAATCTCTCTTCAAACAAGTTAACTGGAGAGGTGCCAAAGGGAGGAGCTTTCACAACAGTTGATGCCACAAAAGTTATGGGAAATCTTGGCCTCTGTGGTGGATGGATAAACTTGCCACCATGCTCTCATTTCTATCACAAACACCCATCAACCTCCAAAAGGGTAATAATTCCTCTTATAGTCAGGATTTCAATTTTGATAATGTCTCTTCTATTGGTAGTGTTTTCCTATAGATTAGGAAAACATTTGAATAATGCTACTCTCAAAGTATGGTCTCAAAAAATTTCATATGAAGATCTTGTAGAGTCAACGGGTGGCTTTGGTGATAAAAATCTTTTAGAAATTGGTAGTTTTTACTTAGTTTATAAAGCGAATCTAAAGAATGGTACATATATAGCTATCAAAGTTCTCAAGTTGCAAGATGAATATACTCGCCAAAGTTTTAGTAGAGAATGCAATGTATTAAAGAGAGTTTGACATCATAATATAATTAATATTATTTCAACATGCTCCAACCTTGATTTCAAAGCCCTTATTCTTCCACTAAAGTCAAATAGAAGTTTAGAGAAATGGCTATACCCTCATGAAGGGGGTAGATGTAGATTAAATTTGAGTGATTGAATAAGGATAGCAATAGAGATAGCACAAGGGATGGCATATCTTCACCATTATTGTTATGTTCAAGTGATTCATTGTGACCTCAAGCCCAGTAATGTTCTATTAGGAGATGAGATGATTTCATACATAGCAGATTTTGGCATTTCTAATCTTATTTTCAGTAGTTCCATGGATTCTTTGACTTCTATAGATGCACTTAAAGGATCTATTAGCTACATTGCACCAAGTACAAATTTATTTTTTTCACCCTCTACATTTCACTAGTTTCCTTTGTTTAGATTATAAACCATCATATGATCCAAATGACTCGAGAGTAATTTATTCTTCTTTAATTGATATTATAGAGTATGGAATGGGTAGAAACCTTACTACAAAGGAGATGTATGTAGTTATGGAATTTTTATTTTAGAGTTATTGACAAGAAAGAAGTTGATAGATGATATGTTTATTCAAGGAATCAATCTAAAAAAATGGACTGAAATGCATTTTCCAAATAGAATCTCCAATGTGGTGGATAATTTCCTACTTATAGGTGATCATGATTTAGAGACACCAGTGGTAATGGAATGCCTTACTCAATCAATGCAATTTGGATTTTTTCTGCACAAGGGAGTCACCTCAAGAGCAACCTAATATTATTGAAATAGTTGATAGACTAAATACAATTAGAGGTGCATTTCTTGGTACCCCTAAAACTTATCACTACCAATAGATATCACACCTTTTATTAATAATGAAAGAAATACTATATAGTTAGGAAACAAGAGAAGTAGAAATATTGTTGAGTTAGGAAACAAGGAAAGTTTGTCTACATCTACATCCTAGGCCAAGAAAATTGTTCTTTGTTTATTTTTTGTCAAACCCTTGGATAGTTTAGTCTATTATGAGTAGATGAAGTAATGTTTTAATGTTTCTTGCTTGTGCTACCTATATGGTATAATATTGTCACATGATTTGAGTCCTAACATTTGAAGTTGTGAGTGGAAAAAAGATGTGGATGTGATGTATTTTAGACATATCAATCATCTAGATGTACATTGTTAAATATATATCTTTATAAAAAGGAAAATTTCATTAAAAAGATATACAATTTTTATTATTTTTAAATATGAATTTTTTTGCTATATTACTTTTACAAATATTGAATAAAACTAAAAAAATATAACCTAGATATAAGTCTACATTATAAAAATTTATTCTATTTTAATTATATCAATTTTACTAGAAATGTATTGTTATTTTCTAAATATCCTATAGTTTCCCATAGTTAATAAAAGTTTGGTTTATTTGAAAAGAAACTTGATCCATTTTTTTTTAAATATGACTTGCTTTTTAGAATATAGTCTACATATTATTTGGAATGAAATCTAAATTATTCTATATTGAATTTAAAAACTTTTATAAGTCTTTTTATTTGAAATAGTATATTATAAAGTTTTGCAATTGTTTTATAGATGTTTTATTTACAGTTCTTTCAAGAATTTAGCTCATGTTTTTTCAAGACTATTTCTCTTACCCCATTTCATATAAGGCTATAATAGACAAGTAACAATATTATCAAGTCCAATATTCTCTCATAACTTATTTGATATTTATTCTTCTAATATCTAAATGACTTACACATCTACTAAACATACCTTGCATCCTCTCCTCATCTAGCTAAATGCCAACATAAATAATCTAATATATCTTCTAAGCCTATACATAAATTTAAGACAATGTAAGCCTATACATAAATTTAAGCCTTCACATTTAATATAAGGCTATAATAGACAAGTAATAATATTATCTAACTCCAATATTCTCTCATAACTTAGCTTCGATATTTCTTCTTCTAATATCCAAATGACTTACAAATCTACTAAACCTACCTTTCATCCTCTCCCTATCTGGCTAAATGCCAACATAAATAACCTAATATATCTTCTAAGCGTATGCATAAATTTAAGACAAAGGGAAGATAAAAATTAAGTATACTAAAGGTCACACAATTCCCTCACTTGATAAGGTGAATCATATGAAATAAAATCATGTATATTAAGAAATCAATCTTGTTTTTTTTATATCAGGCCCTATATCAAGGTTAAATGTGACTTTCAAAATAGAAACTAATTAACATGAGAGATAACTTAATTACTTAGATATACTTATTCCTCTTATTACTGACATTTTTTTGTTCTTTTTCTTTCCTTACTTGGTTTTATGTTTCAATGTTCTTGTTTAGCATGTACATGATGCAAAGATGTCTTCAAAGTTGCATGGTGGCACAGGTGACTTTGAACATGAATTATGTGGTTCATGTCGTTTATTAGAAGACTTTTTTTTTATTATGTCATCTATGTTGTGATTATCATGGCTCTTCATTCATTTATAGTTTGATTTCTTATCATGCCATGTTTACTACATCTCTTAGTTTCATTTCACATTCTTGATGATGATTCATGTTTTACCTTGTCCCCATTAAAAAAAAAATTTCTATTTTATTTTTAATAAAAAAAAATTTAAATATATTAATATAACCAAATTTACAATATTACATTCACATAACCCTCCAAAATTTATACCCTCAGGCAGCCAGACACTTCCCTGATAGGCCAACTACAACTAAAATCCCTAACTAGAGAGATCTACATACATACTAAAAAAAGCCCCACTAATTTGTCCATTGCACCAAACAAGAACCAGGGCTCACAAAATGCAAAAGACCCACGAGAAATACAACTCGAAATAGATATTGACAATTACATTTTCATCAAAAAACTATATATGCTCATCACCAAGGGAGTCATCTATGCAAAGTACTATTGCCATGGTCCAATGGAGCCATCAAATCAAAAATCATTCAATTCAAATGGAGGCCAATACAGGGCAACACCTTCCTCTTCAAGTTTCTTCCTTTCTAGGTACTCGATTAGAAAACTCCAACCAAAGTCTGCATCCTACTAAAAATTGGAGATCATGACTACTATCAGTGAAAAGATCACTTCCCTTACAACCTCTCTACAATTCAAGAAATTATATGCCTAGCAACCTATTTTCCTCCTACATAGGTAAAAATAATCAGATACTTGAAACCTCACACATAGTGAAATCCTTTAATTGATCATTCCCAACCTCCTTAACATTATCTTAAAGCCCAATTCTCCAATCAATAATCCAAGCCATTCCACTGCCTTTGAACATGGGACGCAATAAATCCCATAAAATATTGGAACATTATGTTTATTGCCTCAATTTGTTTGTTTATATACCAAGTGATCGAGTAACCCTTCAATATCGCATTCACAATTATTTGTGAATCACCTTCAAAATGTATGTATTCAATACCTAATTTATTTTCCATTTTTATTCTATACCATGCCATGTGTACCTAACCTTGAAATTGTTTGTGCCATATGTCAATCTCTTCAACCCAATTGCCATCAGATTACCCATGTCATCACGGATCATCACACCAACCCCAGAAGGGCATGGATTACCTCTTGAAGCCCCATCAAAATTCACCTTTTTCCTCCTCTTATATGGTCTTCTCCACTCAATCTTCCCTTGGGATTCTGATATAATGGTCTTCTTTGATGTCTAATTTGAAGTCATTAGACTGGCCCAAGAAGGCTCATAAACAGGACTAAACTTGATTAATGACCAATTTCTTCAAATTTTACTATCCTCTGAAGTAAATGGCATCTTCTTTAATGTTAATATGAGCATCAATATTAATTAGCTTCTCTAAGACAGCAACCTCAACCCTTAAATGCTTACAAATTCTCCTTCTTGTCTTAGAATATTCTTCTATTCCTTTCCTTCAACAATTCCCAAATTACCGTAGTTGTACATACCTACCATATGCTAGAGAAAGTAGATTTCCCATTTGGGATATATAGCTTTATAATAAGTCTACCAATGATCGTGGGAGTTTCATGGACCATTCCAATTTTATTAACACCTCTTGCCAAACTTTTTGTACTGCCTCATATTGAAGCAATAGATGATCCACATATTATTCATTCTCATCACACAATGGACACATAAAAGGACCAACAAAGCCCAATCTATTTAATTTGTCTCCTGTAAGAATCCTTCCTTGCATGGCTAACCAAGTAAAGTATCATGCCTTAGGAAATACATTTTTCAACTAGATAAGTGCATTTGTTTATTACTTCTGCCGATTCTGATATTTTGTACCCCACTTTCATTGAATAGTTTCCTAGTTTTGATACACACCAGATGATATCATCTCTGTCTCTAGATGGTAAAATCAGTCTAATTATGAAGATGTCTCTAAGAATATATGTTTGTCCATAATCTATGCCTAACTTTTGAATTGATTTCCATTGCCAAGTTTTGTTGCCATCTCTCGCTAATTTTTCCATAAATTATGCCACTCTAATGCCCCATCTTTCTAAGGTGATATTTTCTAATTCTTTGTACCTACCTTTATTCAGTATTGGATGCCCATCCTTGAAAACTTTCCAAATGATAGTTGAATCATAATTTCCAATCTGCCATGAAATATCATCAACAATAACATGTCTGTAGCTAATAGTGAACTTCCAAACTGAAGAACCCCTAGGGGGTTAGTAATGTTACATAAGAATACATTTTGGCTCCAAAGAATCAAGATAATTTTCCCTTATAATGTGTTCCCACTTTTGATCTACATTTTTGTAGATGCTCTACACTAACTTGGCCCCCAAAGCTTCATTTAGTATTGATCATTTTCTCAAACCTTCCCCTCTAGTAGCTTTTGGTTGACATACTTTCTCCCATGCTAATAGCAGAATTTTATCTTGCTCTTGACTCCATTCCATAGAAATTTTCTCATTTTTTTGTCGATTATTTTGAGAATTTTACTATATATTTAAAGCATAACATTGAATAAATGGGCAATCCATAAATTACTACTTAAGCATCATAATTTGACGTTCTGAAGATAACTACCTACTCTTCCACCCTTGTAATTTCCTAAGACACTTATCCACAAATGTAGTCCAAAGTGTGGATTTTGAGATCCCTAAAAATAGTGGGGTGCAAAGGAATTTCCTTGGTAATGATCTTATTTTAATCTCCAAATTTCTAGAGATGTATATTTGATTATCCATGGTTGTATTAAAAAATATATATCATATCTTCTTCAATTGATTTGTTGTCCTAAGAACCTACTATACATATCTAGTGTCTTCTTCATGGATCTTGATTCCCCATATGTGGCATCCCCCATCAACAATGTATGATCAAAAAATTGTAGATGGATCACTACATCCATAGTTACAATAATTTTAACCCATTTTCATGTCCCTTCCTCTCTTCTTCTCATTGCCAACTTTCCTAGCACTTCTACCATTATGATGAATAAAAAAGGAGATAGAGGATCTCTCTATCTTAGGCCTTGTTTGGATTGAAAGAAACCCTATGGAATTCCAGTAAAAATAAATGAAAACGTTGGTGAGCTTATGAAACTTCCAACCCATTGCCTCCATCTAGGCTCAAAACCAAACCATTCTAGGACTTTCATGAGAAACCTCCTACCCACTTGGCCATACATTTTCATGATATCCAATTTTACAAACATCCTTTTTGTCTTTCTACTTCTGATGGAATGGACAACATTATGCACAATGATAATCCCTTCCAAATTCAATCACCCTGGCTCAAAGCCACGTTTCTCCTCAGAAATGATTGATCCCAACATATTTTTTAATCTCCCGACAATAACTTTTGAAATTATCTTATACATGGTATTGCATAAAGAGATAGGTCTATAGTATTCAAAGGTATGACACTCATATTTCTTCGGGATTAGAGTATTAAATGTATTTTTCAAGTCTTTCAAAACTATTTCATCTTACTGAGATTCTTGTACCACTTGCCAGACCTCTTCCCCTAATAAACTCTATAATTTTTGAAAGAAGAAGGTAGGGAACCCATCAAGACCAAACGCTTTCACCCCATCCATCAAGAACACAACAAATTTCACTTCATTGTAATCTTCTCCATCAGCAGCTCATTTTGAGATGAAGATATTATTTCTCATATTACTGCTTGAAGAAACTCTAGATTCTTTTTGCTAGTGTCTTCACCATTTAATATATTTTGAATATATAAGTTTATTGTATCCCTATTTATTTCCTCCATCTCCCTTGTCCATTGGCCTTGATCGGTTCTAATGGAGATTATTTTATTTATTGAGGCTCTATCTTTAACTAAATTATGAAAAAAATTGTAACGTGGTCTCTATCTTTTAACCAGTTTTCCCTAGATTTTTGCCTCCAAAAAATTTCTTCTATACGTAATGCCTCATTATATTGAGTATTTAAGACTTTTTCTTCATTGAATTTTATCTCTATCATTCCATTAGCAATAACTTCTCATGCAAACTAGAAAGCTTTTCTTCACTAATAGTTTTCTCTTTAAATATATTAATATAATGAAAAAATTCTATTTTTTTATCTATAAAAGTTATTAAATATATTATTATAACAGAATTTACAATATTACATTTACGTAACTCTCCAAAATTTATTCCCTTAGGTAGCCAAACACTTCCCTAATAGACCAACTACAAATACAATCCCTAACCAGAGAGATCTACATACATACTAACAAAAGCCCCACTAATATTTCTATTTCACCAGACAAGAACCAAGACTCACAAAATGCAAAAGACCCATGGGCAATACAACTTGAAATAGATAACTAGACAATTGCATTTTCATCAAAAAATATATACATGCTCATCACCAAGGGAGTCATCTATGTAGAGTACTATTGCCAAGATTGAATTGGGCCATTGAATAAAAAAGCATTCAATTCCAGTGGCAGCCAATTCTGGGTGACACCTTCCTCTTCAAGTTTATTCCTTTCCAGGTACTCGATTAGCAAACTCCAACCAAAGTCTACATCTTGCCAAAAATTAAAGATCATGACTACTATTAGTGAAGAGATCACTTCACTTACAACCTCACTCAATTCAAGAAATCATATGCCAACCAACCTATTTTCCTCCTACATAGGTAAAAATAATCAGATACTCGAAACCTCACTCATTGTGAAATCCTCCAATTGATCATTCCCAACCTCCTTAATGTTATTATCTTAAAGCCCAATTCTCAAATCAATAAGCCAAGCCATTCCCCTCCCTTCGAGCATGGAACATAATGAATCCCATAAAATATTGGAGAATTGTGTTTATTGCCTCAATGTATTTGTTTTAATACCAAATGATCGAGTAACCCTTCAATATTGCATTTATAATTATTTGTGAATCACCTTCTAAATGTAAGTATTGCATACCTAATTTCTTCTCCATTCTTACTCAATACCATGCCACCTATACCTCAACCAAATTATTTGTGTCATATGTCAATCTCCTCATCCCAATTTCCATTATATTACCCATTCCATCATGGATTACCACATAAGCCCTAGAAGGGTCTAGATTACCTTCTGAAGCCCCATCAAAATTGACCTTTGACCACCTCTTATCTGGTCTTCTGAACTCAATCTTCCCTTGTGAGTCTGATATATTGGTCTTCTTTGATCTCTAACTTAAAGTCATTGGATTAGCCCAAGAAGGCCCATTTACAGGCTTGAGCTTGATTAACAACCAGTTTCTCTAAATTTTACTATTCTCTAAAGTAAATGGGATCTTTCTAATGTTAATATGAGCATCAATATTAATTACCTTCTCAAAGACAACAACCTCAACCCTTAAATGTAATCTTTGCAAACTCTTCTTCTTGTCTTGGAATATTCTTCTATTCCTTCCCTTTAATAGTTCCCAAATTACTGCGGTTGTACATACCTACCATATGCTAGAGAAAGTAGATTATTGATTAGTAATATTAATTAAGACTATATTAATTAGTATGTATTTAGGAATATATCTGTATTCTATACATTGATTAGGGCTCATTACAATAAGTTTTCCAATGACCATGGAAGTGTCATGGACCATTCCAATTTTCTTAACACCTCTTGCCAGACTTCTTGTACTACCTCATATTGAAAAAATAGATTATCCACATCATATGCATTCTTATCACAAAGTGGACACGTAAAAGGACCAACAAACCCCAATCTATTTAATTCATCTCCTATAAGAATCCTTCCTCTCAACACTAACCAAGTAAAGCAACTTTCCTTAGGCAATCCATTCTTTGACCAACAAAGTGCATTCATTTGTTACTTCCACTGATTCTAATATTATGTACCCCCCTTTCATTGAATAGTTTCCTAGTTTTGATACACACCAGATGATCTCATGTCTGTCTCTAGATGGTAAAATTGGTCTAATTATGAAGATGTCTCTAAGCATGGATGTTTGTGATGAAGGGTGCTCCCCTTAATACCACAAACACCTAACAGAAATAGAGAAACAATAATAATTTGTGAGAACAAAAAATGGGCTTCTTATTATCTCCACAAATGTGGAATTACAAATTTTTAGAATTACAATATGCAAAGCCACATAGGCATTTCCTTACAATATTTTGTAGGACAAAGCCTCGAATTATTACCCATATCTACTACCCAGAACTACCCTGAACTGCCCAAGACAATAATACAGCCTTCCTTATGTAGACAATTTTCCACCGCCTGGGAAGGTTCCAGAATTATAGCCAATAAGGCCGACCAAACTTAGAATTATTTTATTTTACATTTTATTACATCATAGTTGGCTCAAGAAAACTTTTGAAACCCGAACATAAATTTTGAAGGAAAGTCATTTTCCGCCAATTTAGGTGACCCAACTTCTGAAGACCATAAGTCATCACCCGTTGACCTGATTGACTATTATAACCCCATTCTAGAAATGCCACGAAGTGCTCCACAGACTTGACTGGCGCAAGCGCTTGTCACCCAAATTTTCAACCTCATCCAGGGCCTCTAAAGCCTTCAAAATTGAGTCCAAAGTTTCTATACCCTACTGCCAATACCAAAAATCTTCAATATCTACAAAGCTAGACTTGATCTGTCAATGAAACTTTACTGGCAGGCTGATATGACCCAGATGAACCTCCACATGTGAAATCAGAACATTCTCAGATTATATGACCAACTTACTAAAAATAGAAAGTTTCCATAAATAGCAACCCTACACAAGATAGCCCTTATTGAATACAAAAATAGAAATATTTTTTTTGGGTGATGCAAGATTGCTCTTCCACCTAGGATGCTCCTGCATCAGACACTCGGGGTAATTTGAGAAGTGACCTTGTCATGACTCAAGTTTGAAGAGGAAAACTGAGATGGCTAACCTCCTCTCTTGACAACCATGATGAATCCTCAATAGGTCATCCTCTCCACTTGACCAAATATTCTTCATATGTTCTATTCCTTGTGCTTCTGCCAACACGACTATCCAGTATGTCCTCAATCTCCTTAGTATATGAACTAGTTACTAGAATACTCCAATGTGCTGCTGTGATCTCATCTTCAACACCTCCTTCACGATACTCTATCAAATCTAAAATTTTAAACACTGGTGAATTATTCAGCTCAGTAGGCAATTCTACCTCATATGCATTTCCTGAATCATGCTTCTTCAGTATCTTACATGGCCCAAACTTTTTCATTTTCAACTTTTTATATGTACCAACTGAAAATCTTTCCTTCCGCAAATGAACCATGACTTCATCTCCAACCTAAAATTCTTTATACCTCCTTTTCTCATCTACCTTGGCCTTATACTGTGCATTCATTTTGGTAATGTGCTTCCTCACTTCCTCATGGATGTTCTTCAAGTGTTCTGCAAACTCCTCAACTTCAGCACTACTTATCTCTCCCTTATCTATCTTCCTCAACTCTGATGCATTTTTGGGACTGTTCCCATATACAATCTGGAATGGTGATTTACCAATGCTCATGTTGACAGAATTATTGAATGCAAACTCTGCCTGTGGTAAAATCATATCCCATCCTGTTGGCTTATCTCCAATCAAACATCTCAACAAATTCCCCAAACTCCTATTGACCACCTCTGTCTATCCATCAGTCTGTGGATGATGTAATGAACGAAACTTAAAATCTATCTTCAACTTCTTCCACAATGTGCGCTAGAAATATCCAACAAATTTAGTGTCGCGATCTAAAACTATGCTCTTTGGCAAACCATGTAGTCTCACAAATTCTCTAAAAAACAATTCCGCTATATGAATAGCATCACTAGTCTTCTTGCAGGGAATGAAATGTGTCATCTTTGAAAATATGTCAACTACTACAAAAATTGAATCATGTCCCCGCTATGTCCTTGGTAAACCAAGAAAAAAGTCCATACTAATATCCACCCAAGGCTTCTCTGGTATAGGTAATGGCTGATACAACCCTGTATTTTGCTTCACTCCTTTCGCCATCTGACATACTCTGCAACTCTGTACAAACTTTTTCACATCTTGCTGCAACTGTGGCCAATGATAATTCTCACTAACCAAAGCAAGGGTTTTATCATGACCAAAATGTCCAACCAATCCTCCGCTATGCTTCTCTTTGATGAGATTTTCCCTCATGGAACTTTGTGGAATGCACAACTAACTCCCTTTGAATAGCATATCATCCTAGATGATGAAATCCAGCCATTTCATTCTATCTAGAGTAACAGGTTCTATACAAGCTTTCCAAGCTTCACCAAAATCTAGATCCTCTAGATACAGATTCTTGAGTTCCTTGAACCCAACCATTTCAATCTGCATTTCTGTTAGCAATAGTTTCCTTCTACTAAGAGCATTTGCAACCCTATTAGACTTTCCACTCCTCTATTTCAAAAAAAATGTATAACTCTGCAAAAACTCAACCCATTTCAAATGTCTTTGATTCAAATTTCTTTGACTATTCAAATATTGCAAAGCTTGATGATCAGTATACAAAACAAATTCATTAGGAAGCAGATAGTGTCTCCACTTCTTCAATGCTTGAACTATATGATAAAATTCCTGATCATAAACAGAATATCTTCTCTTGGCATCATTGAATTTCTCATTGAAATAAGCAATAGGTTTACCTTCTTGGCTCATAACAACTCCTATTGCAGTACCACTAGCATCACAATCTACTTGAAACACCTTATTAAAATCTAGAAGTGCTAAAATAGGTTGTTCTGTAACTTTTTGTTTCAACAATTGAAAACACTTTTCTGCCTTGTTAGTCCACTTAAACTCTTTTATATCCCCTCTAATTGTTTTAGTTAAGGGTGCACAAATACTGCTAAAATTTTTGATAAACTTTCTATAAAAGCTAGCCAAACCATGAAAAGATCTTACCTTAGTAGCACTCTTTGGAGTAGGCCATTCAAGAATAGCCTGTACTTTCTCTGGGTCCATTTTTAGACTTTTCGCTGAAACTACAAATCCCAGATACACTAATTCCTTCTTCACAAAAGTACACTTCTTCAAATTAATCAACAATTTCTCTTCTCTCAGCTTCTCAAATACCATACGAATATGCATCATATGCTCCTCCAATGTCTTACTAAAGATCAAAATATCATCTAGGTAAACAATGACAAACTTACCCAAAAACTCTTTCAGAACCTCATTCATGAGCCGCATGAAAGTGATCGGTGCATTGGCTAGCCCAAAAGGCATGACTAACCATTCATACAGTCCTTCTCTTGTCTTGAAGGTAGTTTTCCACTCATCTCCTTCTCTAATCCGAATCTGATGATATCCACTTTTCAGATCTATCTTTGAGAAATACACAGCTCCACTCAAACAGTCCATAATATCATCCATTCATGGCAATGGAAACCTGTACTTGATGGTGATCTTGTTTATTGCTCTAGAATCTATACACATCCTCCAATCTCCATTCTTCTTTGGTGATAATACCGTTGGTACAGCACAGGGACTCAGACTCTCACAGATCAATCCTTTTTGCAACAACTCATGTACTTGTCTGTTCAATTCCTCACTTTTTGTAGGTGTCATTCTGTGTGTTGCCTTATTCATCAAACTCACTCCTAGGATCAAGTCCATCTGATGACTGATCTTCCTGACTGGTGGTAATCCATCAGGCACATTATTGGATACAATATCCTTAAACTCATTCAACAAATCTGTAACTTCTACAGGAACATCTTCTACCTCCTCCTTACCAGCTTTTGGAATTAAAGCAAAACACACATGCTCATGCCTCATACCATCTAGGAACTTTCTTCCATCAACAAAATTTATTCTTGCACTACCACATACCTTTTCTTATATGTCATTCAATGGCTTTAGCTTATGTCATATTCCATCCTTTGTCAGGGAATAGGTATTTGCACAACTATCATGTACAGCACATCTATCAAACTGCCATGGTCTACCCAACAACATATGACATACATCCATAGATATGATATCACACAGTACCTCATCTTGGTACCTGCTAACCTTGAACTTCACTAGGCATTGTTCATTGACCATGACCTTGTGGTCATCCTTTACCCAGGCAATCTGATATGGATGTGGGTGCTTTCGTCTCTTGAGCTTCAGCTTTGTCACCATCTCTTCTGACACCAAATTGTCAGTGCTTCCACTATCAATAATCACATCACAACACTTACCCTCACACTTGCACCTGGTGCGAAACAGGGTCCTCCTTTGTTCAGGTTCAATCTCGCCACTCAGCAGGACTCTTTTGTTAATCAGCATTTCTCCTCTTTCAGCATCTTCAGAATGTGATGATCTGGCATCTTCATCTACATGTGCAACTCTGGCCTGGCCTTCGTTTCTCCTATCTGTCCTTCCTTGGTGTTGAGGACATTCAAATGCCCTATGACCTTCTTCTCCACAGTGAAAATATGTTCCACGGAAGCCTCCTCTTCCAAATCCTTGTCCTCTTCCTCTTCCTCTCTAATCTCTATTATTCTGATCTTGGAAACGATTGAAATTGTTTTCTCATTGATTCTGACTGCTACTGGCCTCATCCTTCTTTTTCAGATCTTCATTTCAGCCACCATATGACCATCCACCAGATCTTCCACCACGACCTCTTCCATTTTGTCTGCTCTCAAATTTCTTGTTCAACTTTTCCTCTACTTTTAGGGAAAACTGGTATGCCTCCTCAATATTGTTCATTCAAACCAGATTCAACTCCTCCTGAATGCTTGGCCTTAACCCAGTAAGGTATCGACCAAATTTCTCCTTATCAACTTCTGCATGGCCTGTTCTGATGAGGAGTCAATAGAACTCCTCTGTATACTCCTGAACAGATCTTCCTACTTGCTTCAAACTTTGCATTTTCTTCAATAGGTCAAGCTCATAATCAACAGGAATGAACTGTCGCTTCAATTTATCCACCATCCAATCCCATCTTGTGATTTTATCTTTCCCTCTTCTATTTTTCTCCAATTGAATCTCTTGCCACCAGATCTTCGCATGACCTTTTAGTCTGGCCTTCGCAAATTTGACCCTATCAGGATCCTCAACATCTTCATACTCAAAATATTCCTCACATTCATTGATCTAGTTGATCAATTCTTCTGGGTTAAGATTTCCAGAAAATGTAGGAACCTCAATCTTAGGTCTTTTCCCAATCCTGGAAATGGCTCAAAAAAGTCTTTCTTCCTCTTGGTTCACAACTTCGACTTCTCCTTCTTGATATTCTTCTTCGGCTTCATCCTCACTTTCATCTCTAACATTAAGATTCATTCCTCTACGAATCTCTTCTTGCAATGCTCGCACTTGTCTCTGTAGCTCTCTAACCTCAGGCATCACATCACCTGCTCTAGTTCTGCCACGTTCTCTTCGTGGAGGCATTTTCTCGATGCGCGCTGAAACCCTAACCACGATCCTAGTGCAAAATGCCTCACAGTTGGTGATCTGTTTACACACTTAGGAACTCCTACTCTGATACCACTTGATGAAGGGTGCTCCCCTTAATACCACAAACACATAATAGAAACAGAGAAGCAACAATAATTTGCGAGAACAAAAAATGGGCTTCTTATTATCTCCACAAATGTGGAATTACAAATTTTTAGAATTACAATATGCAAAGCCACATGGGCATTTCCTTACAATATTCTATAGGACAAAGCCTCAAATTATTACCCAGATCTACTACCCAGAACTACCCAGAACTTCCCAAGACAATAATATAGCCTTCCTTATATAGGCAATTTTCCACCGCCTGGGAAGGTTCCAGAATTTTAGCCAATAAGGCTGACCAAACTTAGAATTATTTTATTTTACATTTTATTACATCATAGTCAGCTCAAGACAACTTTTGAAACCCGAACAGAAATTTTGAAGGAAAATCATTTTCCACCAATTCAGGTGACCCGACTTCTGGAGACCATAAGTCATCACCCGTTGACCCGATTGACTATTGTAACCCCATTCTGGAAATGCCACAAAGCGCTCGACAGGGTTGACCAACAAAAGCGCTTGTCACCCAAATTTTTGACCTCATTCGGGGCCTCTAAAGCCTTCAAAACTAAGTCCAAAGTTTCTATACCCTGCTGCCAATACCGAAAATCTTCAATATCTACAAAGCTAGACTTGATCTGTCAATGAAACTTTACTGGCAGGCTGATACCACCGAGATGAACCTCCACATGTGAAATCAAAACATTCTGAGATTATATGGCCAACTTACTAAAAATAGCAAGTTTCCATAAATAGCAACCCTACACAAGATAGCCCTTATTGAATACAAAAATAGAAATATTTTTTTTGGGTGATGCAAGATTGCTCTTCCACCCAGGATGCTCCTGCATCAGTTTGTCCATAATCTAAGCCTAACTCTTGAATTGACTTCCATTACCAAGTTTTGATGCCATCTCTCACTAATTTTTCCATAAATTCTACCACTCTATGGCCCATCTTTCTAAAGTGATATTTTCTAATTTTGTGTACATGCCTTTATTTAGTATTGGATTCCCATCCTAAGAATCTTTCCAAAAAATAGTTGATTCACCATTTCCAATCTTCCATGAAATATCATCAACAATAACATGTCTGTAGCTAATAGTGAAATTCCAAACTGAAGAACCCTTAGGGGGGTCAACATTGGTAAGAATACATTTCAGCTCCTAAGAATCAAGATATCGCCCTTAGAATGTGTTCTCTCTTCTGATCTACATTTTTGTAGATGCTCCACACTAACTTGTCCCCCAAAGCTTCATTTAGTATTGACCATTTTCTCAAACCTTTCCCTCTGGTAGCTTTTGGTTGACATACTTTCTCCCATGCCAATAGCAGAATTTTATCTTTCTCTTGACTCCATTCCACAAAAAATTTCTCATTTTATCATCGATTATTTTGAGAATTTTACTATGTATTTTAAAGCATGACATTGAATAGATGAGCAATGCAAAAATTACTACATTAAGCATCAGAATTTGACCTTCTAAAGATAACCACCTACTCTTCCACCCTTCTAATTTTCTAAGACACTTATTCACAATTGTAGTCCAAAGTGCAGGTTTTGAGATCCCTACAAATAGCCCAGGGTGCAGAGGAATTTCCCTTATAATGAGATTATTTTAATCCCCAAAATTCTAGAGATGTCTATTTGATTATCCATGGCTGTATCAAAAAATATATATCAAATTTTCTCCAGTTGATTTGTTGTCCTAAGAACCCACTATACATACCTAGTGTCTTCTTAATGGCTCTTGCTTCCCCATATGTGGCATCCCTCATCAACAATGTGTCATCATAAAACTGTAGATGCATCACTACATCCACACCTACAATAATTTTAACCCCTTTCCATGTCCCTTCCTCTCTTCTTGATGCAGGAGCATCCTGGGTGTAAGAGCAATCTTGCATCACCCAAAAATATTTTTGTTTTTGTATTCAATAAGGGCTATCTTGTGTAGAGCTGTTATTTATGGAAACTTTCTATTTTTAGTAAGTTGGTCTTATGATCTTAGAATGTTCTGATTTCACATGTGGAGGTTCATCTCAGTCGTATTAACCTGCCAATAAAGTTTCATTGATAGATCAAGTCTAGCTTTGTAGATATTGAAGATTTTCAGTATTGGCAGCAGGGTACAGAAACTTTGAACTTAGTTTTGAAGGCTTTAGAGGCCCCGAATGAGGTCAAAAATTTGTGTGAGGCCCACCTTCGGCCCACATAGTGATCCCAATTTTGAGACTTAGCATTTCATTTTGATTATGTTTTTGGAGATACTTGGACTCATTTGATTTACTGTTATGTTATGATGGACTCATTAGACTTCACATTTTGTTGACTCTGTATGTGGATCCATGATGAGTGGATTTGGATTTGATCATGTTAGATTATATCATGTTATGAGAACCTGATGACTAGATTATGGTTGATCTTGATTTCATTTATGCTTTTGAATCACGAATTGAATTATGCAAACTGAATTTACTTGATGTGATTATTGAATCCTATATGATTACGTGCAGACAATTGAATTATGACATTTCATTCTATGTGATTGAATGTTCAATTGAATTGTGTTAGATCATTACTTTTTGTATGATTCCTTGTATGCAATTGAGTTAAGATTAATGTGTGGATATTACATCTTGTATGTTTATATATGATGGTTTTCTTCCTTGAATTACTGATGCTGCATTTAGGTTTTGTAGGTGGAAGGACCATGGAAACATTCGAGGAAACCACATTGAATGCTTGTACTATCAATAAAGCCAAGGCCCCATCTATTGAAGAGACCAGGGCCTCATTGTGAAGTGTTTTATTTTGTAACCATAATGTGAATGTATGTGTAGGATTGTTAAGTGTTGTAATATGTTGGACATACCTTAATTGTGATGTTAATTATGTGAGTGTCACTTGACACTAGAGTTACTTGTTAACTAAGGTATGTCGTGTGATTGGAGTGCGAGAGCAAGTCCTAGAAGCTTCCTCGAGGGGGTATTCTAAGTGCATCCTCTTGTCTTAGGACCCCTAAGTGAAGTCATACCTTACATTTTCGTGCATAAACTAAACCATGGTTTTTGGAGGGTTAAATGGGACCCTAGGGGGTAGTTTCATGCATTTTTAGGTAGCCCATTCCTTGTACCCATAGGTTAGGGGTAATTTTAGCATGGGAGAAGCCATATTTTCACCTTTTGTCCCCTCCAATAGTGCCCATTTAATCTTGAACGAAATAGCAACTTGCATCATGGACCCATAAGTACTTCCTAGGACCATCTTAATGAGGGTTGATGACAGTTGGTTTGGGGTCCCTTTTTAGGAGGACTTTTAGAGGGGTTTGGGGTTGTTCACCCACTCTCTACCTTTAGAGACCACTAAACTTGGAGAAGGAGAAAACTAGGGATAGAAGAAGGAGAAGGCTCAAAACTTCATCATTTTGCATTGGATCATAGGTTGGAGGATCTTGCTCTTCATCTCTCTCATTTTTTTGTAGATGAATCTTGTAGTTGTAATTTTTTTGTTAAGTGTTTTAGCTCCCCATGGTTGGTCATGGCGAGAGCATGAAATGGTATTGTGTTTTCTTTTGTGATATGAGTTTGGGTTGTTTACTCTTGGCTCAATCACCCTTGGGAGGGAAGAGCAACCAAGAGGGGGTGTGGGGATGGAGGCAACTTCATGTGCAGAGTCTCCTCCATGTGTGGGGAAGGATAAGCTTGGGTGTGTTGTCCCCAAGTAGCCTTTGCATTTGAAGCCCAAGGGGCATTTTTGGGGGCATAAGGAGGGATTTGGCCTTGTGTGCCATAGATATGTGATACGTTGTTATGGAGGTCCATGTGTGGCCCTTGACATCGTTTATTGTGGTCCATGTGTGGCCTTATTATGGCATTGGCTTCTCCATGAGTATGCCCACTCACACCCTATTAAAGGATCGGATTCGATCCTATGTTTTATCCTTGAAGGATTTCAGGATCTCTTTGTTTGAATTCATGTGAGTGCTTGAGTTTGTGTATGTATCCTATTCTTTTTGGTTTCCCCAAGCTCTGGGGTGGCCTCATGAGAGGCCTAGGATGGGAGTTGAGCTTCCCATGGTCGTTTCCCTTTTTCCTTGTATATATTTGCAGATTTGTGGAAGCTCAAAGAGGAGCTAACATGGAGGTTTTCATCTTTTGGGTGGTTGTGAGAAGACAACCTATTCATTCCTTTGTGTAACCTCTCTTTGTTTTTGGACTTCTATTGATGTAAAAGAGATTGTAATGCTTTTTACTTGGAGCTATTGTGAAGATGAAATAGATGAGAGACTGTTATTTAATTGATCTCCCATTGTGTAGCATTAGCAATTCGCAATGCTTTATTGTAACTATGAAGATGTAACTGTATTTGATGTAATTGTGTATGTATTGAAATGGATTCCTTAATGTTTATGATGAATTCTTGCATACGTTATAAAAGATCTCTCTCTCTCTTTATAGTTGAAAATACTCTCTCTTTGCAAGTGAGTTATCAACATTGATAGATTAAATATTGTAACAATTTCATTTTGATTCCATATTTGGGTTGATATAAGAATATCGTAGTATCATATAAGATGATTAATTGTCATGATTGTTGAAAATAAGCTCTATATATGATTCATATCACTCTTTTAGTCATATAGATTGTAATGAAACAACTATGAAGGAAGGAACAATTTAGTTTTTATGTTGATATCTCAATTGATATGCAAACAAACTATAACCATCTTTGTATGATACACTATCCAAATTAAATTTCATAAACTCCTCAATCCATTAAAGAAATCATCTAATTTATGATGCTTTACTACACATAAATTGTAAGAAATTGTAAAAATAAGTGCTATAGTAAAATAGCACTCTTCAGATTTTAAGAGAGCAAAATGCTCTCTGGATTTTGTATGGGATAAAAATCCCATAAAAAATCCTACCCGAGTCATTTTAAAATAATATAAACTACCACCATCTTCCCTAGCAATAATATATCAAATATTTAATTTACCATCTTTACTTCACCATATTGGCGCAGGGTATGGAAGCACATCGTTTGCAATAAATTTTGAGGGGTTTGCATTTAAATTAAATGCCCTGACTATCCTATGTCATGTTTGAATGACCTTTTGGGCATCATAATTTGGGTGACGAGCACTTGTACCAATCAGGCCTGTAGAACACTTCGTGGCCTTTCTGAAATGTGGTCATAATAGTCAATCATGTCAATTGGCGATGACTTATGGTCTCCAGAAGTTGGGTCACTGAAATGGCAGAAAATGATTTTCCTTCAAAATTTTTTTTTAGGCTTCAAAAGTTATTTTGAGTTGACTTTGATGTAATAAATTGTAAAATAAAATAATTCCAGGTTTGGTCATCCCTATGGGCTAAATTTATGGAACCTTCTCAGGGGCTGGAAATTGCCTATATAAAAAAGGCCCATAGTGTTGTTTAGGGTAGTTCTGGGTAGATTTGGGTAATGATTCGAGGCTTTGTCCTACAAAATATTATAAGCGGAATGCCCATGTGGCTTTGCATATTGTAATTCTGAAATTTATAATTCCACACTTGTGGAGATAATAAGAAGCCCATTTTCTCTTCTTGCAAATTGTTGTTGTTTCTCTGTTTCTATTATGTGCTTGTGGTATTAAGGGGGTCACCTATCATTAAGTGGTATCAAAGGAGGAGTTCATGAGTGTGTAAATAGATCACCGACTATGAGGCGCTTTGCACCAGGACCGTGGGTTAGGGTTTCTGTGTAAACAGATCACCGATTTTGAGGTAGTTTTCACTAGGATCGTGGTTAGGGTTTCAACACGCATTGTGAAAATGCCTCCATGAAGGGAACGTGGCGGAAGAGCTAGTCCTATAACACCTAAAGTTAGGGCATTACAGAGACAAGTGCGAGCATTACAAGAGGAAATTCATAGATGAATGAATCTTAATGTCAAAGACCAAAGTGAGGATGAAGTCGAACAAGAAGGAAATTCTGATCAGGAAGGAGAAGTTGAAGTTTAATCAAGAAGAATAAAGACTTTTCTGGGCCATTTCCAAGATTGGAAAAAGACCTAAGATTGAGGTTCCTACATTTTCAGGAAATCTTAATCCAAAAGAATTGATCGATTGGATCAATGAATGTGAGGAATATTTTGAGTATGAAGATGTTGAGGATCCTGATAGCGTCAAATTTGTGAAAGCCAGACTGAAAGGTCATGGGAAGATTTTGTGGCAAGAGATTCAGTTGGAGTGAAATAGAAGAGGAAAGGATAAAATCACAAGATGGGATCGGATGGTGGATAAATTGAAGTGACAGTTCATTCCTGTTGACTATGAGCTTGACCTACTGAAGAAGATGCAAATTTTGAAGCAAGCAGGAAGATCTATTGGTTGAGGCCAAGCATTTAGGAGGAGCTGAATTTGGTTTGAATGAACAATATTGAAGAGGCATACCAGCTTTCCCTAAAAGTAGAGGAAAAGCTGAACAAGAAGTTTGAGAGCAGACAAAGAGGAAGAGGTCATGATAGTAGATCTGGTGGACAGTCATATAGAGATCGAAATGAAGATCTGAAAAAGTAGGATGAGGCCAGTAACAGTCAGAATTCGAGAGGAGATAATTTCAATAATCAGAGTAATAGAGATTAGAGAGGAAGAGGAAGAGGACAAGGATCTGGAAGAAGAGGCTTGCATGGAACATGTTTTCACTGTGGAGAAGAAGGTCATAGGGCATTTGAATGTCCTCAACACCAAGGAAGAACAGACAGGACAAATGAATGCCAGGTCAGAGTTGCCCATGTAGATGAAGATGCTAGATCATCACATTCTGAAGATGCTAAGAGAGGAGAGATGCTGATTAACAAAAGAGTCCTACTGAGTGGTGAGAATGAACCTGAACAAAGGAGGAGCCTATTTCACACTAGGTGCAAGTGTTAGGGTAAGTGTTGTGATGTAATTATTGATAGTGGAAGTATTGATAATTTGGTGTCAAAAGAGATGGCAACAAAGTTTAAGCTTAAGAGGTAAAAACATCCACATCCATATTGGATTTCCTAGGTGCAAGATGACCACAAGGTCATGGTCAGTGAACAATGCCTAGTGAAGTTCAAGATTGGCAGGTGCCAAGATGAGGTACTATGTGATATTATATCTATGGATGCATGTCATATGTTGTTGGGTAGACCTTGGTAGTTTGACAGATGTGTTGTACATGATGGTCGTGCGAATACCTATTCCTTGATAAAGGATGGAGTGTGACATAAGCTAAAACTATTGAAGGAGACTAAAGAAAAGGTATGTGGTAATGCAAGAATAACTTTTGCTGATAGAGGAAATTTCTTAGATGGTATGCGGCATGAGCATAAGTGTTTTACCTTAATTCCAAAGGTTGGGAAAGAGGAAGTAGAAGATGTATCTATAGAAGTTGTAGTATTATTGAATGAGTTTCAGGATATTGTATCCAATAATGTGCCTAATGGATTACCACCGGTAAGAAAGGTCAGTCATCAAATGGAATTGATTTCAGGAGCTAGTTTGCCAAATAAGGTAACACATAGAATGACACTAGCAGAAAGTGAAGAGTTGAAGATAGATTTGAAGTTTAGTTCATCACATCATCAACACATTGTATATGGAAGTAGTCCTAGAAATGCATCTGAATTGAAAAAGATAGATAAAGGAGAAATAAGTAGTGCTAAAGTTGAGGATTTTGTAGAACACTTGAAGAACATCCATGAGGAAGTGAAGAAGCACATTACCAAAATGAGTGCATAGTATAAGGCTAAGATAGATGAGAAAAGGAGGCATAAGGAATTTTAGGTTGGGGATGAAGTCATGGTTCATTTGCAGAAGGAGTGGTTTCCAGTTGGTACATATAACAAGCTGAAAATGAAAAAGTTTGGACCATGTAAGATGCTGAAGAAGCATGATTCGAGAAATGCATATGAGGTAGAATTGCCTAGTGAGCTGAATATTTCACCAGTGTTTAACATTTCAAATTTGACAGAGTATCATGAAGGAGGTGTTGAAGATGAGATCACAGCAGGATAGTGGAGTAGTCCAGCAAGTAGTTTAGCTACTAAGGAGATTGAAGACATACTAGATAGTCATGTTGGTAGAAGCACAAGGAATAAGACATATGAAGAATATCTGGTCAAGTGGAAAGGATGACCTATTGAAGATTCATCATGGCTGATAAAGGAGGTTGACCATCTTGGTTTTCCTCTGCACACCTGATTCGTGATAGGGTCACTTCTCAAATTACCCCAGGTGTCTGATGCAAGAGCATCCTGGGTGTAAGAGAAATCTTGCATCACCCAAAAATATTTCTATTTTTGTATTCAATAAGGGCTATCTTGTGTAGAGCTGCTATTTATGGAAAATTGCTATTTTTAGTAAGTTGGTCATACAATCTCGAAATGTTCTGATTTGACATGTGGAGGTTCATCTCAGTCATCTCAGCCTGCCAGTAAAGTTTCATTAACAAATCAAGTCTAGCTTTGTAGATATTGAAGATTTTCGGTATTGGCAGTAGGGTACAGAAACTTTGAACTCAATTTTGAAGGCTTTAGAGGCCCCAGATGAGGTCAAAAATTTGGGTGACAAGCACTTGCACAAGTCAAGCTTGTAGAACGCTTCGTGGCCTTTCCGGAATGGGGTTATAATAGTCAATTAGGTCAACTGGCAATGACTTATGGTCTTCAGAAGTTGAGTCACTTGAAATGGCAGAGAATGATTTTCCTTCAAAAAAAATTTTTGGGTTTCAAAAGTTATTTTGAGCCGACTTTGACGTAATAAATTGTAAAATAAAATAATTCTAAGTTTGGTCGGCCCTATGGGCTAAATTTTTGGAACCTTCTCGGGCGGTGGAAATTGCCTATATAAAGAAGGCCCATAGTGTTGTCTAGGGAAGTTCTAGGAAGATCTGGGTAATGATTCGAGGCTTTGTCCTATAGAATATTGTAAGGAGAATGCCCATGTAGCTTTTCATATTGTAATTCTGAAATTTTTAATTCCACACTTGTGGAGATAATAAGAAGCCCATTTTCTATTCTTGCAAATTGTTGTTGTTTCTCTATTTATGTTATGTGCTTGTGGTATTAAGGGGGGCACCCTTCACCACTTCTTCTCATCTCCAACTTTCCCAACACTTCTATCATTATAATGAATAAAAAAGGAGATACAAGATCTCTTTGTCTTAGACCTCATTTGGATTGAAAGAACCCCTATGGACTACCATTAACAATAACTAAAGACCTTGGTAAGCTTATGAAACTTCCAACCCATTATCTCCATCTAGGCTCAAAACCAAGCCATTCTAGGAATTTCATGAGAAACCTCCTAACCAATCTCTCATACATTTTCATGATATCCAGTTTTAGAAACATCTTTTTGTCTGTCCACTTTTGATGGAATGGATAGCATTGTGCACAATAATAAACCCTTCCAAAAGTGATCATCCTGTCTCAAAGCCACTTTGATCCACAGAAATGATTGATCCCAACACCTTTTTTAACCTCCCAACAATAAATTTTGAAATGATCTTATAGATAGTATTGCATAAAGAGATAGGTATATAGTCTTCGAAGGTATGACACTCATCTTTCTTGGGGATTATAGTAATAAATGTATTGTTCAACTCTTTCAAAACTATTTCATCTTACAAAGATTCTTCTACCACTTGTCAGACCTTTTCCCGCAATAAACTCTAGAATTTTTTAAAGAAGATGGTAGAGAACCCATCAAGACTAGGTGATTTCACCCCATCCATCGAGAACATGGGATATTTAACTTCCTTCATTGTAATCTTCTCCATCAACATCTCATTTTGAGATGAAGATATTATTTCTGATATTACTGCTCTAAGAAACTCTAGATTCCTTTGGCTAGTGTCTTCATGATTTAATAAATTCTTGGAATAGTTTATTGCCTCACTATTTATTTCCTCTGTCTCCCTTGTCCATTGGCCTTGATTGATTTTGATGGAGCTTATTTTATTTACTGAGGCTCTATCTTTAACTGAATTAGGAAAAAAAATTCTATAGCGGTCTCCATCTTTTAGCCAATTTTCCCTAGATTTTTGCCTTCAAAAAATTTATTCTATATGTAATGCCTCATTATATTGAGTATTTAAGACTTTTTCTTCATTGAATTTTATCTCTATCATTCCATTTGCAATAATTTTTCATGCATACTAGCAAGCTTTCCTTCAATAATAGTTTTCTCTTTAAAAATATTTTTGAAGCAACACCTATTCCAATCCTTAATCTTAAGCTTTAGAAATTGTATTGCT